>WOXC01007045.1:0-80689 GCA_011680675.1 Gymnobelideus leadbeateri
AATAACAATCACAGTGATGACATAAAATCCATTGCTTTATCAAAGCTCTACTTAAGGACCACCCTCTATATAAGGACTTCCCTGATTCCACACTTACTAGACCTTCCTCCCTGAAATTACCTTGCATTTGCTTCTTATGTATTTTTTCTCTTTATATGTGTATATATTCCTTTCCCCCAAAAGAAGGTGCTATGTTCTTCAGAGGGCAGAGATTGTTCTATTCTGATTTTTTATGCCCAGGACATAATGCACTGGCTGGCACTTGGTAAGTGCATGATAAATGATTGACTGATTGATAGATTGATTATCCCAGTGTCTGAAATAATCTAACAATCCTACCAATATGAAAATTATTTCAATGAACTAGGAAGTCTTGAGTTTAGTTTCAAGAGGAGAAGAACTGGAATGAAGTGGAGACTTAAAGGTATTTAACTGTTTGATTTTAAATCTTAGAGAATTGTCTGGGGACAATGGGAAGTCAAGTACCCAGCCCATTAAATTTAATTTTTGCTAGATTTGGTTAAATATTACAGCCTGTCCATATCACTTGGGGCTTTTATTATGTTATTTACCATGTTAGCTATCGTGCCCAGCTTCATGACACCTGGCAATTTAGTAAATATAACTTCTATGTTTATGCCTTCATCTGAGTTCATAAAAATGATCAGAATAGGTTCAAGTCAGCACCTCATGGCATACCACCAGAAATATTCTAGTCTTACATTAAAATATTAATTTTTGGTTCTGCTGTTCTCCCAATTCTTAATCTACCTAATCTACCATTCAGTCCAGAACTCCCTTTAGTCCACATAGATATCAGGAATGGATTAATAAAAAATTTTGATGAAATCCAGATACTAAACCTACAATGTCCCAATACCATAGAATGAAAATTGTCAAGTACTAATAATGTATGCAAGGTGATGGTTGGACCAAATAAAAATAGAAATAGTCACTACCTCCCAAGAAATTTATCTTCTTACATGGATGAATCAAAATTAGGCAAATGGGATTTTAAAAGATAAACTGGCAAGGGAAAATCCAGAAGGACTAGGACAACGTTCACATAGAAGGTTCAGTACCCTCTACTGAGCAATTATAGAAGCTGGGGCTTCTACAAGACTGGGTGCAAGAGTGAGAATGTTTCTGATCTTTGTAATAGTTTGTACCAACACCTAGAAATGGGAGAATGTAACATTGAGTTTGGAGAAAATGTAGTGGACTTGTTTGGCAGGAATAGAGAGCACATCAGAAGTAAGATAAACTACATATGGTAAAGTGGGTGACAGCCAGAATATTAAGAGCTTTATGTGGCAGACTGAGGAACTTTGTATTTTAGCCCAGAGGTGACAGACACTCTTTGTGAGTTCTTGTTGTTGTTGTCATTGTTGCTGCCGCTGTTGTTTGCGGTGTGTGTGTGACATGGTCAGATGTCTGCTCTAAGAATATTAACTGTCAGATGTGGGAAAGGATGATTAAAAAAGAGGCAAAATGGAATAATAGATGCCAGTTGGAAGGCTAGGATAATAGGCTGGGAGCAAGATGAAAGTGGCATGAATTGGAGTATTGGCCAAATGAATGAAAAAAATTCAATGTCTGTGAGAGAGATTATGGAGGTAGAATCAAAATTACTTGGAAAAATTATTGTCTATTAGATGTGAAGAAGGAAGATTCAAAAACAACTCCAAGTATAACCTTGATGACTGGAAGGATGATGGTTCCTAACACTGGAATAAATAAGAGTGGAGGAGGTATATATTTAGGGGAGAAAGATTATGAATACTGTTTTGGACACATTGAGTTTCACATAAAGATGGAACACTCAGTGGAGGGTCTAGCAAGCAGTTGGTGAGGTAGGATTTGGGTTGGGGAAACAGAAGATTAAAGCTAGATATATAGATGTGGGGGTCATTTGTCTAGAGATGATATATGAAGTAATAAAAGTAATTATGATCACTAACAGAAACTGAGGAGACTGAAAATGACCCAGGACTTAATGAATGAGAGATGGATGACAATTGTGCGCGTGCGCGTGCACACACACACACACACACACACACACACACACGACTGAAGAAGAATGATTAGATATCTGCTAAATTAGTCAAATAAAAATATAGCACTAGGACAACCTAACACATACTAGTTCATAGTGATCACCTCATCCATTTCTAGGTATTGATAAAGTATCTTTTTAATAATCTAATCTAGAATTTTACCAGAGAAAAATGCCAAGCTCACCAGCCTCTATTTGAAAAAAAACATTTTTTCAGTTTTGAAAATCAGGATCATATTTGTCCATCCCCAGTACTACTTAGTACACCTCTCTTATTCTCCGAAATGTTTAATGAGCTGATCTACATAAAAAGTTATGCCTGCATTTTAAAATAATATGTGAAGCCTACCTATATTCATATCCAGTTCAACCCAACAACAAGTCACCCCTGCCAGAAAGGGTAACAAAGTCTATTATTATTGGCTGTGTTACTTTATTTTTATAAAAGTGATTACAAATTCTAATTTCATTTATAATTACAGGTCATGGGAAGTGGGGGAAAGAATATAATAGATTATTTCTCTCCTATCTAAAAAAAGGAATGACTCTAAAGAGTTGATATTCAGACCAGGCATTTTATTGTCCTAAAATGGAATCAATCAATTGATCTATCTCCTTGTCAATACCTATAGAGGCAAAAAGTTGGCTTTGATGAAAATTCTTCTTCATTTCCCATTGGACTCCCCTCTACTCCCTTATTCTGTCTTCTGCATGTCTAGGAAGCATATTGTGTAGGACTTCAATGACCTGGACAGCCAGAACTCTGCAGTTCCCATCTCCTTCCTCCATAAAAAGTTAATATTCCACATCACTTTGTTTCAGGACTTGATTATCTATGGGAAAATGGAATATAACTACTAATGTGTTAGTCAATCAACCTTAACCCCTGAATGTCATATCTTAGTTAAAAAGAAGCATGTGCAGAGGGATATTAATGCTAGAGACTACAAAGAATGTTTTTCTTCCCCAAAATAGGAGGAATAGGGAGGGAGAGTGTGCTAAGGGTTATAGGGTGACATTCAGGGAACTCATAGATCAAATCATCCCATATTAATAAATAGGTCCATCCTTGTGTTTTTTAGGATCATAGATCACAGTAACATTTATTATTTACCTCACAGAAGTTATAAGGTAGAGAGCAAGGAATTTACCCAAGCAATGTCTCAATAAAGCTATTTTCTTTTTCCTCCTGGAAATCCTTCCTCCATGCCAACCTTGACAGATCAGTGACACATGCTTTCATTTAAGCACAGATGTTCACATTTGGGGACTTAAAAATAGCCTGTTTTTATGGCAAAGGAAAAGAAGACATACCTCTAAGAGCTTTTCAGCTGCTAAAAAGGAGCCTCCACTCTGAAATCGTTATCTGACAAATATTTCAGGACTGAGCCCTTCAGTAAATCCAAAATGTAAATGATGAAGGAGGGTGATGCTGCTAGATGAAGTCTAACAGGCAGTCATTTCAAAATAAAATGCTTGTCCAATACTCTAACCTAGGCACAGAAGCCCATTTGGAGAGAGGGTGAGTGAACATCTAAAGGCAGGGAGAACCTGGAGCCTGAGGAAAGCAAATGAAACCGAAGCCCAAACTTAATCTTATTGTATTAATATCTGGATTATGTTTGCCTCTATCACCATTTGTTGATACTGACTTGATTCAAATCCCATAAATGATTTTCCTATCCCTAGTGTTTGACCTTAGTCTCCCCTCTGGGCCTTTTTTTGGAGCCTTCAGTTTACTTATGTCAAATGTCTGTGTGGGTGACAGCTCCTTGGTGTGACCTTCATTTTCTCTCTGTACTTTGCAGACTGGGTTGATACAGACCCCTTACTCTGAACAATATGGATCCAGGTGCACAGTTCATCCTTGCATGTCAGAGTGTGTTTACAGGATCATCAATAAGGAGCTATAATAGACCACTGAGAATCAAGCAAGTCCAAACTCCTCATTTTATAGATGAGGAAATTGAGACTGAATAAGGGTAACTGATTTGTCCAGAGAACTTCTATGTAAGTAACTAAAAAACAGGGTAGGCAAAAGTTCTTTGGTTTGTGCTTTGTTTTGGATGAGGATGTCCTAAGCGGGATTTATAATTCATGTTCCAACTGATAGACAGAGGCCCTGAATATCATAGAGTAGAATGAAGAGGACCTAGGATACAGGTACCTTTTTATATAACACAAGAAGGCACAAGACCTATTTGTAATTTCTTACTAAAGGGAAGAAGAAGGAAATGATATCTTTTGATCCTTTTTAGTAGATATTCTGTTTCTTTCCAATACTGCAGTTTAGTTTAGTGCTTCACTTAGCACTTGGTCCTACACTGTTATCTCCTCTTAGTCTGGAGTGAAAATGAATCCCTGAAGCTATGCTAATGAAGTTTAAGCATTAACAGGTTCTACTAAGACTGATGGTACTGGATTCAGAAAGACCTAAGTTCAAGTCCAGCCTCAGACAATTACTAGCTGCATTCCCTGGACCAGTCATGTCACTTCTCTTTTCCTCAGTTTCCTCAGCACCTACTCCACAGGATTACTGAGAAGACCAAAAGAGACTGTATATGTAAGTGCTTAGTGCAGTTCCTAGTACATGGTAGGTGTTATATAAATGCTTATTTCCTTCTCATCCCCTCTCCCACCTACTTTCCAGGATAGTTGTGAGGATAAAATGAAATAACAATTGTAAAGAACTTGGAAAAGTGCTATATAAAAGTAAGCCCTTATAGTACTAGAAAGTTGCCTGGTGAGAAATTATGAGATTTATCCACATGGTCACATAACCAAGTATGTGTCAGGATTTGAACCCTGGTGTCCTGACCTGGTTACAGAATATCTTTTTTATGTTATGTTTATGTTATGTTATGTTAATTATATTATATTATATAGAATCACACACTCATAGAATTTAAGAGTTGGAAAGGATTTCTTCTTAGATAAATGGTATCCACAATCAAGGGGGGAAAGACATATTGGCATGCTGATTACTGAAAAAATATAGGAACTTTTCTGTGAGGAAGTGTTATCAAGGAGCAAGGTAAACAAAAGGCATTGGACACTAATACAGTGCTGTAAAAAAAAAAACACGGTGCTTAGCCTGGCACATCATAAATAACTGACAAATGAATGCTTGTTAATTCACTGACAGTGTCAAATGACTTGGTCCTAATACTGATATTTGCTAACTCTGATTGAATCTGAACATCTGTTTCGTGGGGTATATAAAGCTTTCCAGGGGGACTATCACCTTTGGTTTGAGGGCTGGCTGAAGCTTTTTCAGGGCTGTTCATCCTCCTTTGTTGTCCACCTTTCACCCATCTCTCACCTGCGGCTCCAAGAAGCTGTAGAATGCACAGTAGCTGCACTTTTATAAACCATTTCAGCAGACTGACTAAACCAGTTTAACGGTAACCCAAGCCTGTCAGTGAGTTAGGGGGATCTTTATCCCAAGCATGTAAAGAATTTCCCTGAAAAATGCACAGATGAGAATAATATGTTCCAATAGCCATGAAGACAGTTGAAGCAGATGCTATGGAGCATGTAGAGCTTGGTCAGACATTAAAGATCATCCAGTGCCTCCTTGGTCACCACCAGCTATCTTGACCTTTGTCCTGCCACTGGATTTTGATACTTCCAAGAATAAGAATTAGGCTGATGACTTTGTGCAATTCTGTCTCACTTAAATTCAATTCACCCAAGAGTCAAGACATCCCCTGTGGTGTCATTGGTCCTTTTTGAAAATGAAGTACAAACAACAAATGTCTCCATGTCTGTTTCATTATTCAGTTCCATGTACAGTGGAGAGAACCATGATAAACTGTAAGGATACAAAGTTTAAACAAAATGTCATCCCTATCTTCAAGGAGTTTATAATATAGTAGAGGAAATAAGACAACTACATAGTTATGCAAATGTGGCAGTAGCTAGAGTACTGGGCCTGAAGGAAGACCTGAGTTCAAATTCTGCCTCAGACACTAACTTACTTTGTAAGCCTGGGCAAGTCACTTAACTCCTGTCTGCCTCAGTTTCTTTAATTATGAAGTAAACATAACAATGCATTGCCTCATATAATTGTTGTAAGGATCAAATGAGATATTTGTAAAGCACTTAGCACATAGTAGGCACCTGTTTCCCTCTTTCCTTGTATAACAGAAGTTATTTTTTTTACATAAAAGAAATATAAACATAGCATAGTAGGTCAAATATAAGAAATATATGGAGGGAAAGATATACAAAGAGAACAGAAGAAAGTGGGAGGAGATCAGGGAATGGAAAACAGCTAATTTGACTAGAAAGCAAAACACATGCAGAGAAATAGGATGCAATTAGGTTAGCTAGAAAGCTGATTGGAACCAGACTAAAGAAGGCCTTGAATGCCAGACTGAATAGAATCTTTTTTGGGGAAAAAAGAAAGGAGAAGCTAGTGATTTTTTTTTGAGCAGGGAAGTAATATTATTATACTTATACATTAAGAAGATTACTTTGGCAGAAAAGTGAATGATCACTAAGGTTCCATCCCTTTCTAAATGCTAATTCTATGATTTATCCTTCTGACTTTCAGCCTCACTGTCCTTTCCAAAATGAAACAAGTGATCTTGATTGAAAAGGTTAAGTGGTCCATTCAAAATGTTTGTCAATCATTAGATTCCCTTGACTTTTGAAAGTTATTTCACATTAGATTTTTTCTCCACGTGGTTTTCCAGTTTGGGGCTCTAAAAAGAATGGGTCACCCCTTTAAGATTCTCTTTTTGAATCAGAGAATGATGCAATGGGAGAATTACACTCTTAGCTGGTGGCAGGCAATTCAACTGCTGGGAGAGATTCAAAGTAATGTTTATTTGACAGTGAGTATACTCAAACTACTACATCCTGTATTAATCTCTCCAGGGGATGCAAAGCAGGGCAGCCTTGGTCCCTGCCCCAGTCATGTCCCCTGAAGTGGAGGACAGCTGAGCAAACACTTAGGTGAATCCCCTGTAGTCTTGTGAAGGCTTGGGGATACTCTCCCACCATGTGCAAAGTCTCAGGAAGATGCCAAGAGAGTTCCTTGACAGTTGTCTTATTGTAGCTGACAGTGGGCAGGGGGAAGTTGTGGGTGCTTAATAGATACTTCTTGAATTAAAATGCATTGACTTGACCTGAATATTTATTGTGAATTCTGATAGTAGCCCATATGTTGCCCATTATTCTGAACGTAAGTTCCATTATTAAACGGGGAGGGGGAGTCCATAAAAGTAATCTGAATACTTGACCTAAAAATGTCAAATTCTATTATTTCCTGGGGGTCTGAACTACAGCAAGGTTAGGGAGCTTATGTTGATTGTTACACAGCATGTTTTGGGGGGTGATCTCAAGTACACTGCCTGGAACATTTAAAGTCCTCCTATTTTTTCTACTATGGATTAGCATAAATACTTTCCATTTACTATTTCCAGGAAATGGGAGGCTGTGGAAGAGGGAATGAAAGAAGGGGAGGGAAGAGAAAAAGAAATGAGAGAGAAAGGGAGAGAGAGAGAGAGAGAGAGAGAGAGAGAGAGAGAGAGAGAGAGAGAGAGAGAGAGAGAGAGGACAGAGAGAAAGGACAGATTTAGAAAGAGTTACAGAGAGACAGAAATGGAAAAAAGAGAGTAGAGGGAATAGGGAGAGAAGGGGAGAGAGGAAAGGGTAAGGGGAATAAGAAGCAGAGGATGAGAGAGAAAAAAGAGGAAAGAGGAAAACAAGAAGAGAAAGAGAGATCACTTAAAATCATGAGGTGCTTTCAGCCTTTTGACATGTGCAGGAGGAGGAACGGAGAGTGGTTAATATTTTATGTATTAGCTTTGGTATTAAGAGATGCAGCCGCTGACAGTGTGGCTGACAAGACTGAAGTGGAATTCACAGTCCTTTCATTGTTGTATATACAGTGCAGCTACCCCTGCTGTTTGTGACTTTGTGCGACTGCGTCTTCAGCTCCCAGGCTGCCTTATTCCTTTGCTCAAAGTAAATCATTCCATTTCAGATGGCTGAACACCAAGTATATTTCTTTCTTGCTACTATCTCCCAGAATGCACAGGGTATGCTGAGAGCTTGGCTGATGGGGAAACATTGGGAGAAGCAGCTATTTCGTTTTCTTCCAATCAAATCCCTGTGACCTCCCCATAGTATTATATTTGGATCAATTTCTTACCTGTTGACTTCCATGATGCTGCTCTAATGTGGGTCTTCTCCCTCTCTGATTCATTTTAATGATCTCTCTTTTTACTCTTCATTACCTTTCTACCCTTTGTATTTATTACATGCTCAAAATTAAATCTACAACCTTCTTTTCTTCTTTCTCTTAACTCTTAGTATATTGAACCATTGCCTTAGTTTCAATGATCACTTCTATGTAGATAATTCCCAAATCTTTACCATGGCCCTATCTTTTCCCCAGATTAAATATATCAAATGTTTAATGCTTAACTACCCCAAAATGTCTGGTCAGAACCTCAAGCTCAACATATACAAAACTGAACTCATCTTTCTCTCCCAAACCCCCCCCCCCCCCACCTTGGTTTCATTATACCACACTAACTCAGTTATCTCTATTAGAAACCATGGAGCCATCTTTGATGACTCTTCTTCATACCACAAGACTAATAAGTTTCTGTGTCCTGTTGATTCTCCTACAGCAATGTATTAAATTCATCCTTTCTTCACTCTCTAAAGCCACCCGAATTCAGGGTTTAATTTATTCTATATATTCAGTCAACAAACATTTAAGTGTCTACTATGTGCCAGCTACTGTGCTAAGTGCTGGAGATACAGCAAAAGACAAATGACAGTCCCTTTTCTCAAGGAGCTCATAATCAAAAACATATGACCTTATTCCCTCTTTAACCCACCCTTCATAAGAATACCCAACTGATCTTCCTAATGTATCATTGATTACCATCATCATCCTTACTAAATAGTATTTGTATAGTTTTGAGTTTAATAACTATTTGATGTTATTTAAGACTCAATAAACCGTATAAGATAGGTGCATATGAGAAAAAAAGTTCAGAGAAGCTATGAGATTTAGAAAATATCAAAGGTAGGATTTTAATCAAAGCGTTCTTGATTCCAAGACCAACACTCTTCCCATTATACTACACTATCTTTCAATACCATGTCGTTCCCATTATCTAAAGCTTTTAGGGAGTCATCAGTGCCAGCTAGATTCTCCTTATTCCAGAATTATATAACCAGTCAGACAAATGAAAAGAAAATCTGTTTCAAGCATATACTTTTAGCTTTACCTCATACCATTTCCACTCTATGCTTGGGCCCTAATCATTTCACATGCTGCTATAATTGCCAAACATCGGACTAAGCACTTAAAACAAAAATACTAAAATGAAGACACTCCCTGCCTTCAAGAATCTGACTTTTTATTGGCGGAGACAACATGTATCTTTATCAGAATATATAAAATAGCTTTGAGGACACTAACAGCTACAAAGATAAGGAAAGACTTAATGTAAAGGCAGTGCTTAAATCGACCATGAAGTAAAGCCAGTGGGGAGAGCCCTCCAAGCACTCAGGTCTGTCAGTGCAAAGGAATAGAGCTAGTAGTTGGAGTGGCGAATGTGAAAAGTATCAAGGAGGCAAATATAGCTGCCCCCTAGCAAGACAGAAAGAAAGCTATAAGAAGAATGGCAAGGTAGGAAGAGGTCCATTTGGGAAGAAAACCTCAGACAAAGGCTTTTATGTTTGATCCTAAATGAATTGAGGTAGATAGTAAGTACACTTTAGGAAAATGAATTTCATGACTGCGGAGGATGAATTGGAGTGGGGAGAGATGAGGCAGGGAGACCAATGAAAAGACTATTGATACCCTTGACAATAATAGGGAAGCTTGTAAGAGTGGCGGAACAAAGAGAAAAGAGTTCTGAGTTGGAATATTGAGTTTGAAGTACTCACTCAAATTAAACTACCCTCTATGCTACATTTACTCCACCCTCCTCCACATCCAACTCCAATGTTCATATGGATCCAAAGGCATAAATTGAGTTCATTTACCATCCCTCTGCTTCCATCTGTTAAAAGTATTTTCTTTCTTTCAAGGCCAACACAGGTGTCAATTCTTCCACAAAGCCTTCCTTGAGGCCTTCCACATACACAAAGTATAAGAGATCTCTTCCTCCTAAAATTCCTCATAGTATTTTTAATACCCTCTTGCACTGTAGTTATTCATATACTTAAGATTCTATTCATTGTAAATTTCTTAAGAATGGTGCCTAATTCATTCATTCATTCAACAAGCACTTATTAAATATCTACTATAAGTCAAGTGCTATACAAAGTAGTAGGGATACAAAGATAGAAATGAAATAACTCTACCCTTCAAGAAGCTTACATTCTCCTATTGAGGAAATATTTTATATAGATAAATAAATACAAAATGGACACAGACTAATGAGGAGAGACCCCTTCTTTCCCAATTATCATGGCCTTGCTTGACATTTTGTCATTAATTCTCTTATAAAAATTGAAACATACTAGACACAGGTTGATAGGAGACTAGGAATGTTGAAAACACATACTCTAATCCTTCACTACATGGAGTGAGCCTCATGATGCTGGGAGCAGGGATCCATCAAAATGCTGTTCAGCAGCTATGTGCTGGATTTTGGAATATCTTTTTTTCTTATTGATTAAGATTAAAAATGTTAATTACTGTTATAATTAATATTGGGAAATATTATTAATAACGGGAGATATTGTTAATTATTTACATTTTAAAGATACTAGTGGATATTATTATCTAGAAATTTTAGAAGATAAAGAGAGATAAAAATTGGCAGAGAATACTGAGTTTTCATATTTTGTGAGCTGGATAAAAGAATTTGATTTCCCTATTTCAAAATGTGTTTAAACTTTCTTCTTTTGATATTGCATAGAAGGAAATTCTGCCATGAAAATGTAAAATACTATTCTGTCAAGAAGATTGACATTCCGATGCCATGTACAATAATCACAGGTATTTCCTTCCAAAAGAAAGATGGGGATCATAATGGTATTAAATGGGAAACAAAAGTACAAAGTTGTATTGTAATTCCACTATATACCTATTAAAGAGAACTGATTTTTTTCTCCCAAAATAGAGAGAAAATCAAGTGCAAGAACATATACACACGTGAAATGTAGAATATTTAAGTCATATCATATAGTAATCTACAAGAAATGCTCATACACATGGGAAACAAGTTACTCTAGGGAGAAATACATTTCCCCAGGGAGTACTAGCTCTGTACTCACTCAAAAATGAGACTCAGTTATGGGAGAGTCTGCCCTCAATACCTTTGATTCATTTTGCCTCACTTCCTAAGAAGATTTCTTAGTAACATCTATTAAACAAAGCTTAAGTATAATTCATATCCAGGTTCTTCCCAAAAGGGATAAACAAATATCTGTCCTAGAAAGATTACTTAATGTACAATGAAGTCAATATTTGGTATTGGATGCATTTTTTTTTCCACAAAGAACGAAATGATAAAAAAATACAAAAGACTCATAAGCACTCACTGATCAACACCTAATAAATTTATCAAATGAACACAAAAAAATAATAACCCATCACAAAGAACCCCCAGGAGCCTAGAAGAAAGAGAGAGGAAGAAGAAAGAAAGATGAACCAGGAAAAGAAAGAAGAGGAAGAGGAGAAAGAAGCATTTAAAGGACTCAGTCATAGAAATATACATCACTTTTTTTTTGGTTGTTTACCAAAGCCAGTATCTCAAATGCTTTTGAAAAGGAGATAAGCAGGGGCAGCTAGGTGCTGCAGTGAATTGAGCACCAGTCCTGGAAATCAGGAGGACCTGAGTTCAAATCTGACCTCAGACACTTAACACTTACTATTTGAGTGTCCCTGGGCAAGTCTTTTAACCCCCAATTGCCCTGCCCTCCCCCCTCCTGGAAGGGAAGGGAAGGGAAGGGAAGGGGAAGGAAGGGAAGGGAAGGGAAGGGAAGGGAAGGGAAGGGAAGGGAAGGGAAGGGAAGGGAAGGGAAGGGAAGAGAAGAGAAGAGAAGAGAAGAGAAGAGAAGAGAAGAGAAGAGAAGAGAAGAGAAGAGGAGATAAGCATACTTAGACTCTAATTATAAAGACCCTTTGAGTCTGAAGACATGAATCCAGCTGCCAGCCTAATAATATCAATGAAGATCAATTTGCAAAAGCTAGTAACTGCTATATCCATTATGAATCAACTCATTTTCCCACAATATTTGACAGAAAGTGTAAAAAAATAAATTATAACCTGAACACAGCAATATATGTGGCACCCATTACAACAGTGATAACAATCAGAAAAAAAATGTGGGAGCTTGGAGGACATATCCTTAAGAACAAACGTCAAACACTACTAGCAAAGAAGAAAATTATTAGAGCCACTGGAAATCTATGGAACAACCTATGCTGTTTTTGTTTGTTTGTTTGTTTTTTAAATCAAGTTTTGGCCCAGTTTATTAAAGTATACTTTTATACAGTTTACTTTTCACTGGTCTGTTCTGGCATGCTTCTAATGATATCAGAATCACCTGGATCAATGATAGCCAGTGTACATACTCTGTAGTACTTCCCACATGCCATACCCAATTCAATGTTATTGCCACTGTAGTGATGTACTCCAGTTTTGGCCAACATAGCGTAATATTGGATCTCTGATTTCCTCAAGGCTGGGCAGTTGTTGGCTAAGATGACCAATTTGGCTTTGCCTTGTCTGATCATTTTCAGGGTCTGTTTGTAGCCTAGCACGTATTTGCCACTTTTCATGACCAGCTGGAGCCTCAAGTTGATGGACTCCATCGACTTTTCATCTTCTTTGCGGCCACCATCTTCCTGCCTGTGGTGTGGGAGGACACTCTGCCAGAGACCTGCTGCCAAGATGGCCGGGAATCGAGAACAACCTATGTTATTAAATAAAAAAAGATGCCTCCTAAATAATTCTTATATCTTGTCTTGAAAAGCCAGAAGAAGGACTTTGAACTTAAATTTCATAACTACCCCTAAATGTCCTTGAGAGGTTTTCTTCAAGGTATTATATCTTGCTTTCTTTGTGCAAAAGCCTCAGGCTTAAACTATAAGCCAAAATGTCATTACCTCCTTACAGGCTAATAAAGGTTCCAAAAACACTAAATGTGTATATTGAGGAATCCAAGGAATGATATAAATCCAAAGCAAGAATGCTTACTTATCCTGTCCTTTAGTAATTTGCTGTATCACTTTGCATCATGATTTTTTTTTCAATGCTTGACTCTGTGGTAATATTAAACAACTTATAGTGTAATTCAGTCATTTTATCTTTCAATCATATTCACCCTGAAGGCTAATTTCCTTGAGAGCCCTCCAGTTAGAATTCTGAATTTTAAGTGAAAGTTTAGCAACCAGATTCAAGAGTTAGTAAAGAATTAAGTTCTTAAAAATCATTAAAGCAAAGAGGTAAGCAGATGAATAAAAATACAGTAACATGGATATCAGTTATTATTAACAGTTTTATGGACAGTCTACAGAGTGTCTTTTAATATGCATTACATTGGACTGATGGAAAACCCAGTGCTTGATATGGTAAACATTATATACTTTCCATAAAGAACAAAAGCACTGGCATTTGTGGAAATGCGTAGTTTTCTATTTCTCTGAGGCTCTTTAAACTTATTTATTCCAAGCAGAACAGGATGTTTGAAGTAATGAAAGCAGGATGAGATTCCATTCTTGAGTAAATCCTGTGTCACATACGTGGTTTCCACAGTGTTTTATATACATATCTATTCTAGGCTATCATTAAAAGAATTACCATTTTGGCCCTAATAAAAGTAACTATAAATATTTCTTCATGTGAGAATTGAATCCCCCAAGGGAAATATTCCATTTGGAAATTTTTCTTCAAAATGGCATATTTGACTCAAATGAGAGGATTCTAGAGGATTCTAGCTGATTATTTGTATGTAATATCTTTCCCCAAGAGTGTGGGTATATGAATAGATTCACAAAGGATTTATATTACATAATCTTTTGGTTAACAGTGCTGTCATGGGATTTCTCTATTTCCACATTACAATAGTATAGATTCCCCAAAACACAGAAGCTTAGAGCAGGAAGGCACCTCAGAAAACATGTAGTCGTCCAACACATATCTAGACAAAATTTCCCTCCTCAACATACCCAACAAATTTGTCAATCAATTTTTTTCCAATTCCTTTATTTTTAGTTTTCAGCATTTGTTTCCACAAGATTATGAGTTACAAATTTTCTCCCTGTCTTTCACCTACCCCCCACTCCAAAATAGTGAGCCGACTGAATATCCCTTCTCAAAATCTCTCTTGCATCCTTCCCCATTACCCCCCAACTTTCTAGTAGGACAAGATGGATTTCTATACCCGAGTGCCTGTGTATCTTATTTCCCAGTACCATGTAAAAAACATTTTTTAACATTTGTTTTTGAAACTTTGATTTCCAGATTCTTTCCCTTCCTTCCTCATACACCCCCATTGGGAGGACATGCAATTCAATATAGATTGTACAAGTGTAGATATGCAAAATGTTTCCATACTAGTTATATTGTGAAAGACTAACTATTTTTCCTTTCACCCTATCCTGCCCCCCACTTATTCTATTTTCCACTTTGACCTTGTTCCTTTTCAAATGGGTTTTCCTCCAATCTGCACTCCCTTCTATTATCTGCCCTCTTATCTGCATCCTCCCTCTTATCCACTTCCCTCCTACTTCCCTGTAGGGTAAGATAACCAATTGAGTGGGTATGTTATTCCCTTCTTAAGTTAAATTCATTGAGAGTAAGGTTGACTCATTCCCTCTCATCTCCCTCCTCTTCCCCTTCCCTCTTCACCTCCCCTTTCTCTTGCCTCTTTTATATGAGATAATTTTCTGTATTCTATCTATACCTTTCTCCTTCTACCAATACATTCCTCTTTCACCTCTTAATTTTATTTTTTAGATATCATCCATTCATATTCAAATCATTTTGTGCCCTCTGTCTATGTATACATGTACACACATATACACACACTCATATATATACACACATATACACTCCTATATGCATATATATATGTGTGTGTGTGTGTGTGTATGTGTGTGTGTGTATATATGTATATATATATGTATCTATATATATATATATATATATGTATACATACACACATATTCCCTTCAATTATCCTCATACTAAGAAAAGTCTGATGAGTTAAAATTATTGTTTTTCCATGTAGGAATGTAAATAGTTCAATTTCAATAAGTTCCTTATGATTTCTTTTTCCTGTTTACCTTCTCATGCTTCTCCTGCTCCTTGTATTTGAAAGTCAAATTTTCTGTTCAGCTCTGTTTTTTGCATCAAGGATGCTTGAAAATCCTCTATTTCAATGAATGACCATATTTTTCCTGTAGCATTGTACTCAGTTTTGCTAGGTAGGTGATTCTTGATTTTAGTCCTGGCTCTTTGACCTCCAGAATATCATATTCCAAGCCCTACAATCCCTTAATTTAGAAACTGCTAGGTCTTGTGTTATTCTGATTGTGTTTCCACAATACTCAAATGGTTTCTTCCTGACTACTTGCAGTATTTTCACTTGACCTGGGAACACTGGAATTTGACCAAATATTCCTCAGAGTTTTCTCTTTGGGATCTTTTTCAAGAGATGATTGGTGTATTCTTTCAACTTCTATTTTGCCCTCTGGTTCTACAATATCAGGGCACTTTTCCTTGATAATTTTTGAAAGACGATGTCTAGGCTCTTTTTTTGATCATGACTTTCAGGTAGTCCAATAATTTTTAAATTATCTCTCCTGGATCTATTTTCCAGGTCAGTGGCTTATCCAATAAGATATTTTATATTGCCTCTATTTTATCATTTGTTTGGATCTGTTTTATAGTATCTTGATTTCTCATAAAGTCTTTAGCTTCTATTTACTCCAATCTAATTTTAAGGGAATTGTTCTCTTCAGTGAGTTTTTGAAATTTATTTTCTATCTGGCAAATTCAGCTTTTTAAGGCATTCTGCTCTTCATTGTCTTTTTGGGTCTCTTTTGCTATTTGAGTCAGTCTATTTTTAATGTGTTGTTTTCTTCAGTCAAATTGTTGACTTTCTTTTCATGATTTTCTTGCATCATTCTCATTTCTCTTCCCAATTTTTCCTTCTCTTTTCTTACTTGATTTTCAAAATCCTTCTTGAGCTTCTCCATGGCCTGTGACCAATTCATATTTTTCTTGGAAGCTTTTGATGCAGGAGTTTTGACTTTATTGTTTTCTACTGCTTCCATGTTTTTATCCTTTTTGTCCCCCAAAAAAAGATTCTGTGGATTGCTTGTGCTTCCTCTGTTTGCTCATGTTGCCAGGCAATTACTTGACTTTTGAGCTATGTTATAGTGGAACTTTGCTTCCAGAATGTAGATAGCTGTGTCCAAAATTGCTGGGGTTTTCGCAGTTATTGTCAGAACTGTTGTCAGAGCTATGAGGAGGGTGCCCTCTCTACAGCCACCAGCAACTCTGGCACACTAGCATTCCCCACCTCAGGACCACCACTCAAGACTGTAACCCAGATCCAAGCAGGTCAAAGTAAGAGGAATTACCCTCTGAATAGTTGCTTGGTCTCCCTATAATCTGCAATGAGGAGCACAGCACCTCTGCCACTTCTCTCCCTGGGGACATAGGCCAGACCACACTCACCCAACTCAAACAGAGTTACCTACTTACCTCTTACTTTCTCTTTGGTGTTTATGGGTTGAGAAGTCTGGAAACTGCCACAGCTGCGGTTGATTCACTCTCCTGATCTTTGCTCTGGACAGTCTAGGCCTTGAGCCTGGGACAGTGTGGCTCATGCAGGACTGCTCTCTACTCCCAGAGTAGTGTGATAGATCCTTCTTGTCGGCCTGCCAGGTTATCTTCAGCAGGAGATTTGTTTCTCTCTGTCACTCTGTGGGTTCCGTAGCTCAAAACTTTGTTTAGTGTCATTTTTTGCAGGTATTAGAGATGGTTGGAGTGGACTTGGTCATCCAACTTTTGCTTAAAGACATCAAATAAGAAGGATCCAACTATACTGGTTGGCAAGTTTACTGTGCAACAACATTGGGTCCTTTAGACATCTCCCCCTCTTTTTTTGTTAATCAAGCATATTTGTTTTTGTGTCTTTAGAATTTCTCTCCTAATAGTCTCTCTTGCTTTCTGAGCTGATTTTGCCTGGAGAATTTTTTTCCCCCACATGACCCTACCAATCTTGTCTCTGCAAAACCTTAATAGGTTTTATTCATTTAAGTAAAGTTTGTCAAAGTTGGAGGAGAGCAACATTACCTATTAGGGCAACAGAAATTTTACTGCTGAGGTACAATGTTAATGGGATATATGACCTCCCCCACCCATTATTTGCCCTATATGCCCAGCTTTTATACTTCCTGAATCACATACATCCCACTGGGGGAGAAAATTGCTTAAAGAGAACTTTGCTTAGGGGAGGATTGCTTGTAGGAAGGCTTTCACACCTTTTGCTACTAACCTAATTCAGCACTGAGTAGCAAGGGTTGTGATGCTTTCTGGTTCTGAGAAGTGTATATATACTCTGAGTTGATATTTTGCTTTGGGAGTTTGCTTATGAGAAGAATCTTGTGATTCCCTGGATGAAACTCTGAGTAGCTGCATGTCTTTATGTTAATCTGTCTGCTTGCATTTTCTCTGGTGTTCAGGGTGCTGACTTTTCCCCTGAACTAGTGAATGTAATTAAAGGAGATTTTTGTCCCCTTAAAAGTTGCTTTCCTTTTAGATAGGCAGATCCAAGAACCTATACTAGCAGTCCATCCTGGGTGTGCCAGGATACTTGCTGTTACATGAGGACATCAAATGTGCCTATTATATTGGAAGCTCCTTGAGGAGAGGGAGTACACCATTTTTTTCACCATCATATCCCTTGAAGCTTCTAGGATCATAGCTTGCATACAGCATAGAATTTAGTTACATTTATTAATTCAATGTTACACAATTCAATGAACATTCAACAAACAAATCCAGAACCAAACCTTCCTCTGAAACTTCTAGCATCAGATCATGCAAATGTAACACACAGTTTATAATGTTTATTAAACACAACTAAATATTTATTGCACTATGCATACCTCATAAACACTCAATAAATGGGTTGAATTAAACAAGTGAGAGTGGTTAAAGATCTTTAAGATGAATAGAAACTTTCACCCATTTGGAACACTTCAAGTATAACCCTGCATATGGTGGAGAATATACAATAATGGGTGTTTTGTTATATTGGCTTCTAGTCTTGTGATTCTAAGTTTTTCAGATCATGATAAAATGATCTTATAGTATTGAAATAGGTTTTTTAAGTGCTTGAAAGAAATCATTCCATAGAATCAGAAACTGAAGCATTGAATCATGAAAAACTCATGAGCTTTTGAATCAATAAAAAAAAAGAAAAAAAGAAAGAAAGGACAACTGATTCTAGGAAGCCCTACAACATCTGAAATATACTGATCCTGAGCTTTGGGGTTGTGGCAGGATGAATATGTTGCATTTCTAGCATTTCCACATGTGACTCATCATGATGTCCAAATATTGCCCACAAAATTAATCAGCTTCCAAAGTGGACATTTAGCCTCCAGCCAACTGATAGCTTTCAGACTCTCTATGATATTCTAAGATTTGCAGCTACCTATAGCTCTGCTATTTGAACAGTGAAGGTGGTCAAGAATTAATAAGCCTTACCCAAGTGATTAATAGAGATAAAATTATTTGAAACTCTTAAAAACAGGTTCTAAGTAATTTGCTTTATTTTATTTTTCCTATTTTTCCTATTTTTTATTTCTATTTTAGATAGCAATTTTCCTATTAAAAATATTTTCTAGGGAAAATAAAATGCAACATGCATCCTGTATCATGGCATAGCTGTGTTTTGTTTTCTTTTTCCCCAGAAATGAACTTCATGTGAAAACAAGACATCAATTAACTGTGTTTTAAACTATTCCTTCCTAAAATGAAATTATTATTAATATAGAAAATGTTCTATAATACCCTTTAGTTTTATCCATTTTGCTTTAGGGTTCAGAGATGGAAAGGTTCAATATATTTTTTTTTTTTTGCTTTTTTGGAGGGCAATTGGTGTTAAGTGACTTGCCCAAGGTCACACGGCTATTTTTTTTTAGTGTTAAGTGTCTGAGGCCAGATCTGAACCTAGGTCCTCCTGACTCCAGGGCTGGCTCTCTATTCACTGTGCCACCTAGCCACACCAAGCTTCAATATTATTGCAAAGCTCAGAGACAGTCACGCTGACATGGAGTAGAAGATATAAATGTATAACTGATCACCTGGCAACTTTCATCAAACATTCAGAAAAGAGATATTGCAAATAGAAGAAAAAACCCAAATACTTACTTTGCTATGCCTATACCTTATTTTCAGGACTGAATCTATAAATAGGTAAAGTATATTGCCACTTAGGTGATGTCATATGAGGGATGCTATAAAGGTTTGGGGTCAAAAAACACAGCTGCTCCATGGGTCCTTCATAGCATTTAAAATTCTAACATAGTCACTCCTTTGGACTACAGAACTATCTCTAAAAGGCTTCCATGAAAAGTACACACACTCAAAACACAAGGTCATAAATAAAGAGCTGGAAGGGTCAGTGGTTATATAATACAGCCCTGTCATTTACAGATGAAGAAACTTGGGTCCACAAAGGTAAAGTGACTTGTGAAAGGTCACACAAATTGGAAGTAGAAAAGTCAAGATCAGAACCTAAGGTTTGACTCTGAGCCAACATTCTTTCCACTGGGCCACAGAGAATCAACACATTGAGGATGTTAAAAATAATCAGGGATTAGTTAATTGGATCAAAGGAGACCCCTTAAAGACTGAAGCATAGTTCAAGTAAACTTCTATGAGGTTATGGGAGGAAAATCCATCATGGATAAATGAGAACCTATGGATGGAAGAAATAGCACCAGCTGGGTTTAAGGTGGATAGGACTATGACATATTCAGTCTGATTGCCAATATATAGTCCATAATACCTGTCTCCCTCTTCTCCCACTATTTTAAACATCAAAAAACGTCTTTGTTACATCCTATGGGTGTCTCCCACCTACGAATCTATCTGAAATACATATTTGAATAATCACAATGGGAATGGAATCCTGAGAGCAGGATTCAAGGTCAGAAGAACTGTTTAAATCTTGCTCTGCTACTTCTGTGACCTTTTTGGAGCAGAGAGGCATTTACACCTACTCCTTCCTCTCTGGGTTTCTGTTTCCTCCTCTAGAGGCCCTTCTAGATCTAAATTATTAGAGGCTGAGTGCTTTTATATCTTAAAGGAAAACAACAACAAGTATACTTCTAGCCTCTTTTACATGTCCACCATAAGTATGGCCCTATATATTTTCAGTCACTGAAACAATTTTTTCCCTTCTTTTTTTTTAGGAAAATCCTCTTTTTATAGGCATCTCTGCAATCAGCATCTACAAAATCAACTGAATTTGACTGGAGGAGGCTATTACAGAGCAAAAATCACCAAGTCAAGCACTTCCATCTTTTCCCCTCCATCATACAGGTAAAATGTAAAAGTTGACACTGAGATAACCAGCTTCACTCTCTGCTCTTATCAAAGCAGAAAATGCCTCCAGGTGTGTGTCACTTTGTTCTTGTTCTTTATAAAAGGTCAGATCTTTGCCAATATAGAGAAGCTGAGATTCTGGGGAACACTAAATGTTTCTGAGTTGGAAAAAGGAAATACACCAACCCACCAACTCTTGCACTTTCAGTAAAATTTTCTGCTATCTAGATTGAGAGTTCATGACACTAGTTAAACCACATCATAATTCTTTGTATTCTTTTCCCACAAAAGGAAGCCTCTAGTCAGTGAGCCAATTGACTGACTAGAGAAAGTTAATTGTTAAATTTTCAGTGTGAGCATTGAGACCTCAGAAATTAGCAATTGCTATAAAGCAAAGCTTAATTTATTGTTTTGTTAACAGTCTAGTCCTACAAAAGTGATGAATAAAAGGTTAATAATACACATTAAATTTCAGAATGTGTCCTATGTACATTCTTCGGAAGGGTAGGGAGGAGTCAGTTGTTAAATTTTTATCAGCATACCTCAATCATAGATTTAGAGATAGAATGAGTCTAAGAAGCCATCCAATTTAACCCTTTGATCTTACCAATAGGGAAACTGAAAGCCAGAATGATTCATGACTTGCCCAAAGTGACACAGGCTCGTGGTGGCAAAGGCAGGATCTGAACCTAGGTTCTCTGACTATAAATCAGCGCTTTCCACTATAAAACATTCTTTCACCAAACCCTACTCTAAAATATGACTGAATAATCCATTTTCCTTTCAAAAGATTATTTATAAATGATGAGTATCCATAGTGTTAAAGTTAGTACTTTTGTAATTTCACAACATGTGCATTTCCCAAAACTACCTTGCTATGCAAATTTGCATAATAGGGCTTATGAGAAAAGGGGACTTGGGGACCAATGCCCAAAAACTTCATCAGTGACAAAGTTAAAAAATTAAGGACCTAATAAAATTATCATACTGCTTTATACACGTTAAGTGCTTAAGAAATATTTAACTATACCACAAATACTGGGAGTCTTGACAGGTCAGTCTGAACCCCAGTTTTCAGGGGCCCCAAATTGGCAAAGAATCTAAAAAGTCAGGCAGGCACTAATTTCAGGGTCCTGGAAGCTATGTTGGAAAGAGGGGTTTTACAGTGGTGAAGACCAGTCCTTCTTATATTGATGGCTTCTCCAGAACATATGATATAAATGTGACATTTTTCCTTGACAAAGACTAATTTTTTTGTAGAAGTGAGTGTTAGAAGGCTGTGAGTTACTGTGAAATGTTGCAGCTCTCTGCATTCTGGAAGAAGAAATGTTCACAGAAGCACACGCAAAATTCCTGAGTTGTTGACAGGGTGACTCACCTAGGATCATACAATTCAGCATGGATTAAAGGCAAGAGTTAAATATTGATCATCCTAACTCTAAGGGTAGCTTTCAAGTTACTATACCATGCTTCTTCTCAGGTCTCTCCTTCTGCATAATAAGTAATTAATATACTTTGCTGAAACGAATTGAACTGATATTACCTATTTTACCAACTCACTTTAGCCAATTTCAGAAGTGTTATGCTGGAGCTAAAAAGAGAGCTAGCTGGTCTTGGGATCAGATAAAATGGGCTCAAATTTTGCCTTGGCAGCTAGTACCTAAAGTGGCTTTAGTTTTCCAGTTTTAGATTTTTGCCTCAGTTTTCTAGTCTTTAGAGGTCTCTTTAGATTCCTAGGTCAAACCCACAGCCATGTCAAATCAGAGCAAGCCACTGCCATGAGACTTCTGTCTTTCATGAGGAAAAAGTTTGAAAACAATCACCATTTCCCTGATGTTAACTACTCTTCTTTCACAGGAGCCCTGATATGATGGACTTCTTGTTGTCTTAAGCTTTGAACTGCTACCACTCAGTGGGCATCACAATCAATTTAAGCTTTATCTTTCTCATCCTCTAGTTCAGGGGAGGGGGGGACTTGTGGTCTGAAAGCTACATGTGACCCTCTAGGTCCTCAAGTGTGGCCTTTTGACTGAATCCAACTGTGAAGACTCCCTAGCCCTGCTCTAGTTTACCACAACCCCCTCCTTTAATCACTACATAGACTATACCCTCTTTCATAAAAGTTTACCTGTAGACACTGCTGTTCCTGATCACCACCTGCATACCATGATCCCTCTATTCTGAATAATAGCCATCTACCCTTTCCCCAAAAAATGTTGAGTTTGGTCCTGCAATCCCTCTAAGTTCTGAGAGTAGCTTTCACTTTATTTTGCCTAAAACTGGGCTTTCACTTAATTTTGTGGCCACAAGTTCCAAACCATTCCAATGTCCCCTATATTTTCCCCAACTTCCTACCCATCTACCCTTTCTCCCATTATTCCATTGTCCTCTCCATTAGCATATAAGTTTCTTAAGGGCAGGGACTTTCTTTCTTGTTTATATAACTAAAGCAGGGCCTGGCATATAAGAGATGTTTAATAATTTTTTTGTCTGTCTGTCTGTCTCTCTCTTTCTTTTCTCCAAAGTCCTTAGCATGCCCAACAACACTTACATATTATGATGGACTGTCAATGAAATTCACCTGTGTCAGTTATCCTTTGTAAAGTGGCCTGGCTGGCTGCTTTCCTGTTTTGGTACGTAAATTTCAGTGCATATAAATAATAAAACACTCCCAACCATTCAGTTGAGGAAGGTTATTATATTTCATATGCAGTTAAAAACCCAGGGTGTCAAAGTCATGCTTTATGGCCTCACCCCAGGCAAATGCATCATTTGTCAAAATTCTTGCTCCAATAAAACCTCTTTATGGCTTATATATTTTATTTGTGATTTTACGAGGAAGATCTGAAACATCAGGTATTCTTGCTGTAATCACCGTTTATGGGAATGCACTGTATCCCATGATCCAAGAATTCACGCAAACCGATGACAGGGACTGAACAAAGGTAAGATTTGGACAGTAATCCCCATGGTATCCCTGATACAATGCTCAATATCTCTGCAACTATATCTTTACAACACTTGCCTACCTTGCCAGAATGCTGTGATAATTAATTAGGCATTAATTTTAATGTCCTTTGAAGAATCAAAAGTGCTGTGTATTACGATCATTATAGCAGCTTTATGGGTTTCTGCCTGTTTTATTGGTTTGTACTGATTACTTTCCTTTATTAATACACTAAGATTAACCCCCAAATTGAAATGTTTCTATGAGATTTTCTATTTTTAAAGATTAAGATTTCTTCTTTATTTGGCAATTTAAATTGACATAAAAACACGTACAAGATTACATGATAGGCTTTGTTCTACTTTTTTGTTCTACAAACCCTGTTACTTAAAAAGGAAAAAATCAATAACAATAATATGGAACACAGAAATGCTCCCCAAAATGCCAAAACCAGGGTCCTTTCAAGAGACAGTATTGACATAAAATAACAAAGATATAATCCAAATGAAATCTGACATACATGTGGTCACAAAATCCTTTTTAACTTTAGAATCTCCCAACAATCCTGTGGGTAGCTGAGAGGAAGGTTATTACGCTTACTTTATGATGAGGATGTTGAGAGGGTAACTAAGTGTCTTGCCCAAGGTCACACGTCAAGTTAAGTGATGGAGTTAAGTCAAGCCTAGGTCTTTTGACACCGTCTAGTAATTATTGGGGAACCAAAGTAATACAATGCATAGAGCATCAAGTCTGAAGTCAGGAATGCTCCTGACTTCAAATCTAACCTCAGACACTTACTAGCTGTGTGACTCTGGGCAAGTCACTTAACCCTGTTTGTCTCAGTTTCCTCATCTGTAAAATGAGCTGGAGAAGGAAATGGCCAACCACTCCAGTATCTCTGCCAAGAAAATCTCAAAAAGTCGTCATGAAGAGTTGGACACAACTGAAAAAAGACTCATCAACAGAGATAAAAATAACAACAAATAGTCATTATTATTTTCATTCTATAGTTCTACCTCAAGGGAGGTTAAGAAAGAATTGAAATAGCAAATTTTAAGAAATAGGACACAAAAAGACATTTCCTATTAATTAAGTTTTGGTTTTCTTTTCTTTTTTATTGTTGTTAATGTTTGTTGGTGTTTGATATTTTAGTTAGGACTAGTGATTTCATGGGTGTGCAAAACTCCCTATAAACTCAAGGGACTGTGGAACTGAATGTTATAAACTAAAAGTAAATAAATAAATTTAAATTTTAAAAAGGAAAAAAGAAATAAAAAAAAAGAAATTTCTCTCTACTAACACAGATTGCCCATTGTTCTCCATCTCACAGTTTTAAAGAACTGCCTAGAGAATAGGCAAAGAGGTTAAGCCCAGGATCATACAACCACTGGTTATCACTGGCGAGACTTCAACACAGGTCATTGTGAACCCAAGACAATTTCTCTCTCCATGCTACCTATCCTATAGACAGCATGCAATGCTAACATTTACATAGCACTTTCCTCGTAACACTCCTTTGAGGTGGGTGTTGTATTCTTCACTGAACTCCCTCACCCCTTGTCTATAATCCATTTCTAATTGTCATTTTTCCCCCTATTATGGCAAAGTAGCTCATATGTATCCCTTTGTCTCACATAATGCCCCTGGCTGATTTTCAGGCCATATTTAAATCCCACCTTAATTACTATTATAACTTCCTTCTTTCTGTTTAGTCTAGAGATTCTTTACTCTTTTGTATCATGGACCCCTTCTGAGGATATATATTTTAAATTATTGGAGGAAATTCTAAATTTCAGCTAAAGATCAATTTTAAAAGACACATGTAATTATTTTCCCATCCAAGTTAATAAATATCCTAAAATCTTTCCAATGAATCTTTGGGATCTGTAAATTGTAGGTAAGAATCCCTACTCTATCCTTTTTCATTCTATCCTTTATCCTGCTTCCCAAACAATCTTTTGACCTCATCAATTCTCTCAGCAAAACCTACATTGACTTCCCATTGAACAGTTACAAAATATAAACTAATACTGTTGCTGAATGACAACCACAACCTGATCCCAACCCAATTCCCAGTCCTATCCTAAACAATTGCTTTTCCAGAAAAACAGAACTGTTCTCATAACATACTTATCCTTCCATCTCCAATCTCTGTGCCTTTGGTCATGCAATCCCTCATGCTTGAAACAGGCTTCCTGTCCCGAGTCTCCATCTGCTGAAAGAAAAACTCAGGTGCCGCCTCTTCCATCAAACTTTTGCTCTTATCAGCTCACCCTTGTACAGGTGAAACTGATTTCTCCTTCCTCATGTTTCTCCTGAGTAGAATATGTCTCTTAAGAACAGAATCTACACTATCTATCTTTGTATCTCCATCATCCGGTGCAGGGATTAGCCAAAACTCTGTTTTTATATGTCTTGCCAAATAATGATTTTTACACACCTTTAATTATGATGTTAAAACTTTATTTTTGGTCCTTCCGTTCTCCGCCGTAGTTCCCAACCCCCTCCGCGTGTGTCGGTCACGGCCCCGCCGCTGCTGCCCCTGCTTTTGAGCTCTGCGGCCCTGGCCCTGCGCCCCGCCGCCCTCCCTACACTGCGCCCCACTGTGGCCGCCGCCACCCGCGCCTTTGGAGGCCTCCTGGGAGGAGGAGTCGCCAGCGGGCAGGGGCCCGCGCGCCCCCGCCTCCTGCAGCCCCTCGGAGCGCGCCGGATCTATGTTCGTGCACGTGCGGGGGGCTCCACACGGAGGGGGACAAGGCCTTTGCTGAATTCCTGACAGATGAAATTAAAGAGGAAAGGAAGATCCAGAAACACAAATCCCTCCCCAAGATGTCTGGGGATTGGGAACTGGGTGTCAAGGGACAGAAGCCAAATTAGTCCGGAGAGTAGCTGGCGAGAGGATCACAGTCACATTCAATATTAACACCAGTATCCCACCGACATTTGACGATGAGCCACCAGAGGGGCAGAAAACACAAGAACAGCAAGAGCCTGAACTTACGTCAACCCAGAACTTCGTGGTGGAGGCTGTGAAGGATGATACCAAGAAGGCCCTTGTGCTGGACTGCCACTATCCAGAGGATGAGGTTGGACAGAAGGAAGAGGAGGAGAGTGACATCTTCTCCATCCGGGAAGTTAGCTTTCAGCCCACCAGTGAATCTGACTGGAAGGATACAAACTACACACTCAACACGGATTCCCTGGACTGGGATGATCACTTGATGGACTTCCTGGCTGACCGTGGTGTGGACAACACATTCGGAGACGAGCTGATTGAGCTCAGCACGGCCTTAGAACACCAGGAGTATATCAACTTTCTGGAAGATCTGAAAGGATTTGTCAAGTGTCAGTAGGAAGGCCTGAGGCAGTGGGGGCCCTGCTGTGCTCCAAGAGAACGTTTCTAGAAGCCATCATGGAGAAAGCACTATGCTGTGAAATACCTACAGGCATAAATTATGTTCCCTAACCCTTTATTTCCTTTGTCCGCTGGCATTTTTGTACGCCACCACAGAATGATGAGAAATAAAACCCTCCTAACCCTCCAAAAAGAAAAAAAAAAGAAAAAGAAAAAAAAACTTTATTTAAAAAAAAAAAAACTTATGTAGAAAGTCATAAAAAATTGCTGTAGATCCTAATTAGTCCTCTGACCATAGACTAATGACTCCTGATTTAGGGCTTTGCAAATAGTAGGTGCTTAATGAAAAATTGTTCAGTTTAGTTGAACCCAGTACTAATTCTATTGTTTTGCATACAGTAGGTGCCTATTATATGGAAATTAATTGAACGAATGGATATAAGATGTGTTCATTGTCTCAATTATCTGAAGGATGGTCATGTGGAAGAAGTAGAAGAAATATGCCACTTATCCCTAGGAGGAAAAATGAGGACCAAAAGGTGATCTCTTCCAAGTTAGGTGTCAGATTTTGGCTCCAAAGAAGGAAGAATTAAAAGATTATTAGATGCTTCCCCAAAGGGAATGAGTTACCTTTATAAACAGTGGGTTTCCTCTTACTGCAGGTTATCAGATGAAGGCTAAATGACAGCTTAGCAGGAATGTTGACAAAATTCATGGCACCAGCAGGAGTTGACTTCTAAGGTCTGCCATCACCACCTACTTTCTACATCATTTTTTTATGTTTTGAAGGTCTGACTCAAACCCTATCTGTATAAAGTCTTTCCTGACTGGATAATTCTCATTTAATCACCTTCTACTCTGAATTCTGCAATATTTAATTTTTGGACTGCATAATTTAGCATACATGAAATTACTATACAGTTTTGTTCAGTTTACTATTTATTACTTACTGATTTACTTAGTCTTGCCTCCCCAACTTATATACCTTCTTCTTATCTAACTGGCATAAAACCCCTTGCTGGCATAGGCCCTCAGTATTTGCCTGAATCCTTTGGTTTGAGTGAATTTCTCGTCACCCACTTACCAAGTTTGCCATCCAAAATGCCAGGTGACCAGAGACCTCTATTGTCACTAATATACCTCTTCAATGAGCACTAATGGCTCTCTATTGCATTCAAGACCAAATACAAATTCCTTTCTTTGACTGTCAAAGTACTTCACCACCTTCCCTTACTATTTTTTATAATGGTAACAGGAATTTGAAGATCTTCCCTTCCCTTTAATAGGCTTAAGGGAATTTGAAGACCTTCCCTGCCCTTAATAAGTCAAATGTAATCACATGGAGCCCACAGTGGGAGGAGTTTGCTGAAAGGGTAGAACTGAAAATGTAGAGCAGGAAGGAGCAGGGGAGAGCAGATGCAGAGATGGGACCTAGAAGCAAAGAAGCAGAGTAGCTAGTGTGAATGAGATAGGGGAATTTTTGCTTAAGGAAGCATGTTTTGTTTTGAGGACTGACAGAGGGAAGGCTTAGGGATGTGGATGCCCACTGCATTGGTTATGTGTACCAACTTCTTGGTTGCTATGATAGATTTGACTTTCTCATGTTGGCATTCAGCTTTCCAGTGTTTGAATAAATGCTTTTGGTTCTGTCTTCCATGTGGAGAGTCTGTTAATTCTGTAATTCAGAATTACACCAGCATGTTCATACCAATGTGAGTGCTGTGAATATCACATTGGTGTTATATTTTTCCACTCTTTTCACACCTCACTCTCAATCCCACCCTGTACACACCAGAACCACTAGCCTATTTTCCCCAACACTGGCCTTTAAAAGTGGCCCTCCATCTCTCATCTCTGGCTCTTAGACTGGTCAATTTTCATGTCAGGAATGTGAAGACCCTCTCACCTCCATATGTTGGTCCCTCCTATTTCCTTCACAATTTGGCTCAAGTCCCAAGAAGTGCTTCCCTGACCTCTTAGCTACTATTGTCTTCCCCTCTGAAATCATCTTCATTCATTCTGTACTGACATTGTAAGGACCTAGTTATTCTATAATATTATAATCTCCTTGAAGGTAAGAACTTTTTTGTCCTTCATTGTATTTTCACCTTTTCCTAACACATGCTAAATGCTTACTTCAAGTCAGATAAACTTAACAAGCATTTATTAAGCAGGGAGTTTTAAAGTGACATAATGACATCAAAGGTTAAAATAACTTTTTTAGTGAAAATAAACCTATTTTTCAATACTCTAATAAAACCTGGATCAGCTTTGGAGTCAGGAAGAGATGAGTTCAAAACTCTGAAACACATTAGCTATGGGGTTATGGTCAAGAAAATACTTAGGGCTTCAGGGAATTCTCTGTCCCTGTCAGTTACAAATGAAGCATATATGGACATCAACACCCAGTGAAGTTGCAGGTGTGAATTAATCCCCATTCCCCACCTTCCCTTCATCCTCACCAATAAAACTAAATGTTCATCTGAAAAGAAATTATTTAATTACCATCTCTCTACTGCAACTGCTTTATTTATTTGTTTATTTGTTTATCTTTTGTTTTCCACATTCATTTCCACAAGATTTTGAGTTACAATATTTCTCCCCATTTTTTCCCTACCCCCCCATTGCAAAATAGCAAGCCCTATTGGATACCTCTTCTCCCAATCTGTTCAATCTTATGCCCTCCTCCATTACCCCCCTAACTTTCTAGTAGGGCAAGATGGATTTCTATAGTACAGTGCCTAAATATCTTATTTCCCAGGTGCATGTAAAAATTTATATTTGCTTTTAAAACTTTGAATTCCAGATTTTTTCCTTCTTGCATCCTCACCTGCCCCCACTGGCAAGATAAGCAGTTCATTACAGGTTGTACATGTGTAGTTACCCAAATAATTTCCATAGTAGTTATATTGTGAAAGAGTAACTATATTTCTCTCCTTCCTATCCTGCCCAAACTTATTCTATTTTTTCCTTTGACCCTACCCCTTTGCAAAATTCTTTGCTTCTAACTACCATCTCTCCCAATCTGCCATCCATTCTATCATCTCCCATCTTGACCCCTATACCCCTATTTTCCTGTAGAGTAAGATAGCCAACTGAGTGTATATGTTATTTAAGCCAAATTCAATGAGGATCAGGTTGTCCCATTCCCTTTCACCTTCCTGCTCTTCCCCTACATTGTAACAGTTTCCTCTTGCCTCTTTTATATGAGATAAATCACTCTACTCCATCTCTCCTTTCCTCCTTCTCTTAATAAATTCCTCTCTCACCTCATAATTTTATTTTTTAGATGTCATCCCTTTTAGATATCATCCCTTTATAGTCAACTCATCTTGTGCCCTCTGTGTATACATGTAGAAAAATATACACACAAGCACATATATATTTATATATATATATATATATATATATATATATATATATATATATATATCCTCCTGTATGTATATATGTAAACATATATATTTATATATTCCCTTCAAGTACCCTCACACTGAGAAAAGTCTGATGAGTTACAATTATCATATTTCCATGTAGGAATCTAAATAGTTCAACTATAATAATTTCTTATGATTTCTTTTTCCTGTTTACCTTCTCATGCTGCTCTTGCTTCTTGTATTTGAAAGTCAAATTTTCTGGTCAGCTCTTGTTTTTTCATGAAGAATGCTTAAAATCCTCTATTTCATTGACTGACCATACTTTTTCCTATAGCATTATACACAGTTTTGCTGGGTAGGTGATTCTTGGTTTTAGTCCTTGCTTGTTTGACCTCCAGAATATCATATTCCAAGCCATTCTATCCCTTAATGTTGGAGCTGCTAGTTCTTGTGTTATCCTGGTTGTGTTTCCACAATACTCAAATTGTTTCTTCCTGACTGCTTGTAGTATTTTCTCCTTGACCTGGGAACTCTGGAATATGGCTATAATAATCCTCAGAATTTTATATTTAGAATTTTTTCAAGAGGTGATTGGTGAATTCTTTCCATTTCTATTTTGCCCTCTGGTTCTAGAATATCAGGGTAATCCCGGAGAATTTCTTTATTTTATTTTATTTTTTTAAACAAATGCTTTATTAACTTCTGTTTTACATCATTCATTTCCACCAGATTTTGAGTTACAATCATTTTCCCGCTGTTATTGCCATACCCACCCTCCCAGAATAGCAGTCTCACAAGATATCACTTCCTCCAATCTGCCCTCTCCCATACCTTCTCCCATACCCTCTTCAACTTTTCCATTAGAGGAAGGTGAATCTTTTTGTCCCAATGCCTGCACATCTTATCTCCCAATTATAAGCAAAAGAGTATTAATAATAGTATTTATATATATATTTGAAACATTTAATCTTAAGACCTCGAATTTCAGATCCATTTCTTTCCTCCCTTGTCACCCATTCCCTCTGGGGAGATAAGTAATTCAGTATATGTTGTACATGTCTAGATATGCAAAACATTATCATAGTAGATATATTGTACAAGGCTGCTTATAATTCCCTCCCACTCATCCCATCCCCCACCTGGTCCATTCCCTACAAGATCCTGTCCCTCTTCTATAGTGGGTACTTCCAACCTCCCCTCCCCCCAAGGATGCCCTCCCATCCATCATCCCTCTTCTCATCTCCCTTCCCCCTATTCTGCTGCAGGTTGAGATATCCCATTTAGTATGTATGTCATTCTCTCCCTGAACCAAACTCAATGAGAATGTGGTTTTGCCTTTTTTGCCTTCCTATTCTCCCCCTCCCTTGCAACCACTTCCCCTTGCTTCTTCCACATGAGATAGTTTACCCTACACTGTCTCTCCCCATCTCCTCTTGCCACTATCCTCTCTCACCTCATAATTTCATCCCTTGACTATTCTCCCTTCCCAACAAATTCAACCTATGCCCTCTTTCCATATATAACTTTAACCATATACACACACATTCACATATGTATTCATATGACCACACACCCTTCTTCCATTGTTTTCATAGTGAGAAAGATATCATCAGTCACAGTTATTGCTTATCCATATAGGAATGTAAATCAACTTTGATAAGTTCCTTTTGGTTTCTTTTCCCTGATTACCTTCTCAGGCATCTCTTGCTTCTTGTGTCTGGATGTCAAATTTTCTATACAATTCTGATTTTTTCCTCAAGAATGCTTGAAAGTCCTCTATTCCACTGAATGACCATATTTTCCCCTGAAACAAAATACTCAGTTTTGCTGGGTAGGTGACCCTTGAGTTCATTCCCAGTTCTTTTGCCCTCTGGAATATCATATTCCATACCCATCGATCCATCAGTGTAGAAGCTGCCAGGTCCTGGGCTATTCTGATTGTGTTTCCACAATATTGAAATTGTTTCTTCCTGGCTGCTTGTAGTATTTTCTCCTTGATCTGGGGATTCTGGAACCTGGCTATAATATTCCTGGGAGTTTTCTTTTTGGGATCTTTTTCAGGAGGTGATCTGTGGATTCTTTCAACCTCTATTTTGCCCTCTGGATCTAAAACATAAGGGCAATTTTCCTTGAGAATTTCTTGAAGGGTGATTTCTAGGTTCTTTCTTTGATCATGGCTTTCAGGTAGTCCAATAATTTTTAAATTGTCTCTCCTGGATCTATTTTCCAGGTCAGTGGTTTTTCCCATGAGATATTTCACATTGCCTTCTAATCTTTCATTTGTTTGGATCTGCTTAACAGCATCTTGGTTTCTCATAAAGTCATTAGCTTCCATTTGCTCCAGTCTAACTCTGAAGGAATGAATCTCCTCAGTGAACTTTTGAGATTCTTTTTCCATCTGGCAAATTCGACTTTTTAGGGCATTCTTCTCCTCATTGCCCTTTTGGGCCTCCTTTGCCATTTGAGTTAGTCTATTTTTTAAGGTGTTGTTTTCCTCAGTCAGGCTGTTGAACCTCATTTCATACTTTTCCTGCATCCTTCTCATTTCTCTTTCCAATTTTTCCTCCACTTCTCTTATGTGATTTTTAAAGTCCTTCTTAAGGTCCTCATGAGCAACCCGCTCATGTTTTCCCCTGGGGCTTTTGGAGCAGGACTTCTGACCTCACAGTCCTTTTCCCACTCTATGCCCCCAAAATAGGAGTCTAGGGTTGCATTTTTCTGTTTCCTTTGCCTTGGCATGTTGCCACTTAATTACTTGACTTTTGGGCTTGTTGCCACACTCTGGCTTTAAGGCCAGATAGAAAAATTTTTGTCCTGAACGTGTGGGGGGCAACTTCCATTTCTGGCAAGCTGTAAACCCACCCACAACTTCCACCCTAGATCACAATCCAGATCCAGGGAGGTTAAAGGAAGAGCGATTTACCCCCAAGACTGATCATTGGATCTCCCTACAGTTTGCAGGCCAGGAGCTGGAGCTGCCTCTGAAAACTACAAAATGGCATGTCTCCTCAGCAGCTTCTAGACCCCAGGGGAGGGAGTCAAAGCATTCCCCAAATACTGGTCCCAAAATCCACAGGACACTAACCTCTTACTTTGTCCTAGGCATGTCTGTGTTGATAATTCTGGAGTCGCCACAGCTGCTGGTGTTCTGGGGTTCCTCCAGCCAGCTGCTGGCCCTGCCACCCTGGGGCTAAAACTTCGCCTCACAGGGACCTGGGCTCGGCTCAGGGCTCAGCTCGTCTCCCCCACTCTGCGCTCTGCGCGCTGCCGGCTCCCAGACTGCTGTGCTGGTCCTTCCTGCAGGGCTGCTGGGCTGTCCTCAGTGGGAGGTTAGCTTCTCTGTGTCGTTCTTTGGGTGCTGGGGCTCCAGAAGTTGTTCAGAGTCCCCTTTTACATAGTTTGGGGGAAATCTGGGGGCAGAGTGGCTTGGATGAGCTGTTTCTACTCCGCCATCTTGGCTCCGCCCCCGAGAATTTCTTGAAAGATGCTATCTAAATTCTTTTTGGATCATGTCTTTCAGGTAGTCCAAAATTTTTTAAATTATCTTTCCTCAATCTAATTTCCAGGTCAGTGGTTTTTCTGATGAGCTATGTCACATTGCCTTCTCTTTTTTCATTTTTTGGATCTGTTTTATAGTATCTTGATTTCTCATAAAGGCATTAACTTGCAATTGCTCTAATCTAATTTTGAAGGATTTATTCTCTTCAGTGAATTTTTGAAATTCCTTTTCCTTCTGGCAAATTCAGCTTTTTAAGGCATTATTCTTTTCATTGGCTTTTTGGGCCTCTTTTGCAATTTGAGTTAGTTTATTTTTTAAGGTGTTATTTTCTTCAGTGTATTTTTGGGTCTCCTTTAGCAGGCTGTTGACTTGCTTTTCCTGATTTTCTTGCATCATTCTCATTTCTCTTCCCAATTTTTCCTCCACTTTTCTTACTTGATTTTAAAAATCTTTATTGAGTTCCTCCATGGCCTGTAAAAAATTCATGTTTTTCTTGGAGGCTTTTGATATAGGTGTTCTAACTTATCTGTTTTCTTCCCACTCTATGCCTTGATCCTTTTTTCCCCACAAAAGTATTCTATGGTTTGTTTGTGCTTCCTCTGCTTGCTCATCTTGCCAGTCAATTATTTGACTTTTGATACCTTTGACACAGCAGAACTCTGCTTCCAGAATGTAGAGAGCTATGTCCCAAATTCTTTGGGTTTTCACAGCGCTGGATCTATTAGGAGGTCACCCTCTCTACAGCCTCCACAACCTCTGGCTCACTGGTCACACATCCCAGGACCACCTCCCAAGACTGTTATCCAGATCCAACAGGTTAAAGCAAGAGTAATTACCCTCTGAATGATTGCTTTGTCCCCCTAATTCTGTAGTCCAGGAGCTCTGGAAGCAGCCATGTGGCAGTGCCTGCACAGCCACTGCACCTCTGCCACCTCTCACCCCAGGGGTAGGGGCCAGATCATGCCCCCTGCCACCTCCATTCCAACAGAGTTCTACACTGACCTTTTGCTTTGTCTTTGTCATTAATAGGTTGAGAAGTCTGGAAAACATCACAGCTTCCAGTGCTTCACTCTCCTGAAATCTGTTTATGTGGCTGCTGGTTGGGGCCACCCTGGGGCAAGAACCACATGGCTCATTTTAAACTGAGCTCAGCTCCCAGCTCTGTGTGATAGACCCTTCCTGTCTGTCTTCCAGGCTTCCTTCAGTGGAAAATTTGTTTCTCTCTGTCACTTTGTGTGTTCTTCAGCTCTAAAGTCTGTTTAGAGTCATTTTTTACATGTATTGGAAGTGATTAGAGTGGGAGCCCATGCCGAGTTTTTTTTCTACTCCACTATCTTGGCTCCGCCCCCCTCTTACTTTATTTTCAAAATCTTTCTTGAGCGCTTTCATGGTCTGTAACCAGTTCATATTTTTCTTGGAGGCTTTTGATGCAGGAGTTCTGACTTCACTGTTCTCCTCCTCCTCCATGCCTTGATCCTTATTGTCTCCAAAAAAGGATTCTATGGTATGTTTGTGCTTCTTCTGCTTATTCATATTGCCAGTCAATTATTTGAGTTTTGAGCTCTTTGCCATGGTAGAACATTGCTTCCAGAGTGTAGAGCGATATGTCTGAAATTGCTTGGGTTTTCATAGTTGCCAGAGCTATTAGGAGGGTGCCCTCTCTATAGCCCCCACAAGCTCTGGCTCACTGGCCACACACCCCAGAAGCACTACCCAAGATTGTGATCCGGATCCAAGCAGGCAAAAGCAAAAGCAATTACCCTCTGAATGGTTGCTTGGTCCCCCTATATCTGCAGGCTAGGAACTTCTGAGGCAGCCACACCAAATGGCTGCACAGCCACTGTACCACACTGCTTCTCACTCTGTGGACAGGGATTAGACAATTGTAATGGAAATGAAGATTTAAAGATCTTCCCTGCCCCTAGGCCTTTTGATTGACTTAAGAGACACTGAAAACCTTCCTTGATTTGAAACTATACTCTCCCTCCTAATAGGCTGAATGTGGTCACATGGAGCCTGTGGTAGGAGGCTTGGTTTTCAGGAATAACCACACCTTGATGCTGTGTGATTGGGCAGTGGGTCAAGAGGGTGGTTATATTCTCTGACCCAGGAGAAGCCTATATAAACCCTGATGGGAGGCTTTGCTTTGGGGCTCACTTTGAGAAGCGTTGTGTGATTTGACCAGATGAGACTCTGGGCAGCCAATTGAGAACCCACCGGCTTTGAAAACCCAGATGTTGTTGCTTCCCTCTCTGGTATCTGTAATTTGGCATTGATATAATGGTTGGACAGTTTGGAAGCCTGTCTGTTTGATCTGTCTATATACTCTGAAGTTTGGGGTGCTGACCTTTTCCCCCTGAACTAGGTAATATACATTTGTTTGATTAAAGTAAGCTTGTTAACTGATATTGTGATGCTTTCCTTTACAAAAGCAGATCTAAGAACCTGTGCTGGCAGCCACCCTGGGGATGTTGGGGTGCTTGCTGCTACAACAATGCTCTTCCATTTACCCCTGTTCCAAAAGAGTTCTGCACTGACCTTTTGCTTTGTCTTTGGGTTGAGAAGTCTGGAAACTGCCACAGCTGCTGGTACTTCACTCTCCTGAAGTTTGCTCTGGAGCTGCTGGTCAGGGTTACCCTGGGCCAAGAACCACAGGGCTCTTAGAGGACTGTGCTCATCTCCCAGCTCAGTGTGATAGACCCTTCTTGTTGGCCTGCCTGGCTCCAAGATTTGTTTTTCTCACTTTATGTGTTTTGTAGGTCTAAAGTTTGTTTAATTTTTTTTTTACATTTATTAGAAGTGATTGAAATGGGAACACGCCAAGTTTGTGCTGCTACTCCACCATCTTGGCTCTGCCCCTATGCTGCTACTTTTTTTTTTAAGCAATTGGGGTTAAGTAACTTGCTCAAGGTTACTCGGCTAGTTATTTATATGTGGGTGCTAAGTAACTGGGGACTGAACCAATCCCAGGCCCTTCCGACTCCAGGGCCAGCACTCTTACTCACTGTACCATCTACTGCCCCTATGCTGCTACTTTTTTTTTTTTTTTAAAGCAATTGGGGTTAAGTAACTTGCCCAAGGTTACACAGCTAGGTTTTTGTTTGTGTGGATTAAGTGTCAGAGGCCGGCTCCGAACTCAGGTCCTTCTGATTCCAGGGCCAGCGCTCTATTCACTGCGCCACCTAGCCGCCCCTATGCTGCTACTTTTTAAATCTTACCCCAAACTCTCTGTTGACTTCCAATCTCAAATCTCTAACTGCCTTTCAGATACCACAAACTGGATGGCCAGTAGACATCTTAAATTCAGTATTTTGAAAACAGAAATCATCTTTACCCCTAAACCATTTGCAGTTCCACCCTTCTCTTTTACTATACAGGGCAATACCATCTTCCTAGTCCCTCAGGTTCACAACCTAGGCATCATCCTGGATCCCTCATCTCTCACCAAACATATCCAATCTATTGCCAAGGACTGTTGAATTCATTTTTACAACATCTTTCAAATATTTTCCCTTCTCTCTTCTTTTGACTCCCTGTGCTAAGCACTGTCCCTGGCATACAGTGGGCACTTAATAAATGTTTACTTATTAACTGTGTTCAAATAATTAAAACAATGTTTATTGGGGGGAGGGGAGAATGGCATAGACTAGATCAAGTTTGATTCTTCACTTTGTCCGTAGCAATAATGATTAACATTTATCCGGTACTTTAAGGTTTATAAAGCATTTTGCATATTTTTTTTCATTTTGTTCTCACAACAATCCTGTAAGGTCAGTGCTATTATCATTGCCATTTTAAAGCTAAGGAAACTGAGACAGGGAATGGTTATTTGCCTAGAATCTGAGGCAGTATCGGAACTCACGTCTTCCAGATTCCATCATTTTATCCACTGAGTAAAGATCCAAACTATCTCTTTTACCTTGGTATCCCCACAACAATACTTTGATCAACAACTGATTAATTAGTTTTACCTGATCAAAGTAATTATTTAGAGCTGGAAAAGTCATTGATTCCAGAGCCATCATTTACAAATGAGGAAATCAACAGTAAGAGAAGTTAAGTGGCTTCTCCAAGGTCATATGGGTAGTAAATCATAGAGATTAATTTGAATCAAGAAGAATGTGAGGCAAATAGGAAAACTAAATCATTATCTTGATTTTAAAGTGAAAATGGAAGTAATGGCTATCCTCAATACTCTACTCCATGTCTATGTGATGATCAGTTTCACTGTTTTAAACAGCTAAAAATAATCTGGTCAAATAGGTACCTGAGGTTTCATTATGAAATCTCTGAGAAAATCTCCCACTTGGCTCTACTGAAGTTTCATTTGGTCCATTCAGTATTATAAAAGCCCTTGAGAGGAGAGCCAGAGAGCATCTGCTAAAGGGTGTGTGGTTAAATGAAATCATAATCTTCCAAAGAGCAAATGCTGAAAATGGGTTGCTGTTGCCAGACTTTTTCCAGTTTCCATTCTCCTTAGGTTTTCATCTTTAGTCACATGCTGGGTCTCCAAAACAAAAAGATACATATGGTGCTGAAGAACTTGGGAGTTCTTGGTAGAAAATGAGTAAGTAACTACATGTGTCCTATAAAAAAAAAGGACAGAAAGAAAAAGAGAAAAAAACCTTCAAAGTTTATTTTTGCAAGAGTCAGACAGTGTTGTAGTGTCATATGAAAGAGGAAACCTGATCTCTTCAATTAAAAAAAAAATTAAAAGGCTTCCAAAAGAAGTCAAAGCAGGATCTATTTAAAAGGAAATACGAAGCACAGCAAAACTAGGCAGACAGTGGAACAGTGGGGAAAATTGGAAATGGAAAAAGATCACTGGACTTCCAGATTTAAGTAATGTTACAGCCAAGCGGAAAAAAAGAACTGTAAGGAGATAGGCCATAAATATATACCCTTTTGTTTAGTGAGACAGTCCGATGCTGACAATAGAAACCGTTTTGGGTTTTTGTGTCTGCTCAAAGTCCCATCATAATGACAGCAAGAAAAATGCACAAGAAATCAAATCCAGGCATCCTCAGGATCAAGTACTTCTATCCATTTGGGCTTAACACCATGCCATCTACTAAATGATTCTCTGAGAAAAGCCTTTGATGGGAGAGCATTTCATATGGTGCATACACCCAGCATGATAAAAAAGAGAAAGACTCTTGAGTGAAAGAGTCATCAAAGGAAACTCTATGGGGGTGGAAAGACTGATGGTCATACAGAAGAGCATCAAGAGTACAATTATTTATTAATGTTATTGTATAGAAGCGAGAGGTAATGTGTTATAGATTGCTGATCTCAGGGCTAAGGAAACTTGGGTTCAAGTCTACTCTCTGACCTAGAGTAACTATAATGCTGGGCAAGTAGCTTCATAGTGCCCTTGACAAACCTATCACGCTATAAACTGCAAAATGGACACAGATTTCTATTAGTAGAGGGAGTTTTCTCACTTGAAGTCTTGAACACCAGAGAAACCAGAAGTATCTTCCAAAAAGGGGAGGGCAGGGTTACAAATATTTAAGGACTAAAGAACTGAAAAATCAATAGACAACAGGAATAAAACAACTTCAATTGTGCCTTGATTTGTCCAGCAATTTATTAGCACAACGGTTTGAGAATGGTAAGGCTTTGCCAATGTATGTCTTCTAATGGATAGGAAAAAAAAACATACTGAGGGCTTTGTATCCTGTAGCCACAAAACTGTTTTCATGTTTTCATGGGATCAGGAGCAGTTTCCTTAACTGAAAATTACTCTCAGCATGAAAAAAAAAGGCTGTAGTTTTGTGAAACTAAAATTTCTAGCCTCTTAATGTTGTACCTATATTTTAAGCAAACTCTGTACTGGCTCATTCATATTCTGGATCCTTTTGGATGACACTGAATCTTGAGGTGATACAAGCATAAAATACCTTGATAGAGACCTTTAAAGTCTAATTCCCATCCTGGCAGCTCCTGGAATTCTTGTCCTCATTATAAAGCTCCATATTTTCCTTTGTATACCATGTAATAGCTCTAGCTCTCCACTGGTATTTATCATACAATGCTTTCTATTGTTTGTTATCTCTTAATATCATTATCTAGATCAGGACCTACTTGATGCAAAGCTTGTCCTGATCTCTGTCAGTTGTTAGTGCACTCTACCTCTTGAATTTTCTTTCTATATACATTTTTCTACTTTACTAATGTATGTTTTATCCCCCCATAGCATGTAAAACCACTGGTGGAAGTGAATGTTTTCTTTTTTTCTTTGTATCCTCAGTAACTTGCATGGTACCCTGAACATCTTAGATGCTTAATAAATGTTGAAGCGAATTGAAATAATACTCTCTCATATAATACTTCAAGTCCCTGAGGGCAAGAATGATATTTACATAGCCCTGTCTACTCCCAGCAACCATGATAACCCAGATAAGTATGGTAACAACAAACATGAGGATATGCGAATTCACAGTGTGAAAACTCCCTCTAAGGACCTAGACTGTGATCTGAATGGTTGCAGATTTAGAGAGTAGCTTATTGAATAGCAAGAACCAATGCCTTAATCACAATTACATAGCTTACAAGGAGGTGATGTTATAGGAATGTAAATTTTTAAGATCTTCCCTGCCCTTAGGTTAAGTACACCTGGAGCCTGTGGTGGGAGGCTTGTTTTTCAGGAAAGCCCACACCTTGGTGCTTTATGATTGGGCAGTGGGTCAAGAGGGTTGTTACATTCTCTGACCCAGGAGAAGGCTATATAATCCCTGATGTGAGACTTTGTTTTGGGGATCACTTTGATAAGTATTGTGTGATTTGACCAGATGAGACTCTCAGCATCTGTTGAGAGCCCCCTGGCTTTCAAAAACCCAGATGTTGCTGCTTCCCTCTCTGGTAACTGTGATTTGGTATGGATGTAATGGTTGGACAGTTGGAGGCCTGTCTGCTTGAAATGTTTCTGTTTGTATACTTTGAAGTTCAGGGTGCTGACCTTTTTCTCCTGAACTAGGTAAATGATATGTTTGATTGATTAAAACAAGATTAACCCATTTTGAGTTGCTTTCCTTTAGAAAAGTAGATCTAAGAACCTGTGTTGGCAGCCACCCTGGGGATGCTGGGGTGCTTGCTGCTACAGGTGGGAATATGGACTTAGAGCTTCCTGACTTCTGGGTATCCCATGCTGAAATCAAATGAGCCTGTTGGATCTCATGAGATAGCCCCATAAATGAAGCTAGGCCTGATTAATACATGGATTAGATTAAGAAATTTGTTTTGATAAATTAGTCCATTATCCCCATAAAACACCTGCTGAGTTAGTAGAATTTGAGGAAGCAGTAGTTATTCCAATGAATATTGTGTGAAAATGAAAAATGGAAGATAGATAGCTAATGATAATAGCTAACATTAAAAGCTTACAAAGCTCTTTACATATTATCTTATTACTAACCTCATTTCCAAGATGAAGAAAGAGATTAACTTGGTCAGGATCACACAGTAAGTATATGAGGCAAAATTTGAACTCAGTTCTTCTTGACTTTTAACCTAGGGCTTATTCTACTGCCCCATCCATCTGATTTTCTTAACTAGGCAGAGGGCTAAAAGGATGGTAACATAATTCTTACTGAAGATTAAATTGTAGGCATCTTCAGGTTCCTATAGTGTTAACTTTTGTTCAGAGTTCAGATTTCTTGTTTGTGAAGCTTTTGATTTTTATGAGAGACAGTTAGCTGAAGTTTTTCTCTAAGGTTTGGGTGAGTCTACACAACTCTAACCACTCTTTAAACTAGGAGATCAACTCTCTCTCTTGAGCAAATCAGGAGTGTGTAATGTCTATGACGCATCTTGTAATCAATGTGATCCAGGAAGTCAAAAGTTTAAGGACTGAAGGTATAGGTTCATTCCTATGGCCAAGGGTGTTTCTTTAGTTGGTAGCACATACATACCAAAGAAAAGCACCATCAATCTTTGGGTTTATATGTGTGTATGCATGCATGTTTGTGTGTGCATATATACATATATGTTTGTGCATGTATATATGTGTGTGTGTGTTTGCATGTGTGTATATATACATATATTTGTGTATGTGTATGTGTATATCTATATCCAGGCTTAATTGTAGCCTTTTTGGAGGAGAAAGTAGAGAAAAAAGTAAAAAGCCCAAAGCAGGAACAAAACAAAAATTTACAAGGAAGCAAAGAAAAGGTGGATAGCGCTAAACACAATGTCTAATATTTATTTAGGCTTTCTTGAAATGGAAATTTATTGTTGTATATTTTGAATCCTCTTGTGTACTGCTGTGCACATGAAAATCCTTTTATTTTCTTTTTTTGTATTTTTATATGTTTCTTTTTCTTTTCTTATTGTATATTTAAATTTAAAATATTCAATATTAGAAGTATTTAAGTTTAAATAAATTAATTTTAGCAGAAAAGAAAGAAAAGCAGCATCACAGTGGACAAGTGCCAAAAAGAAAACAAGGAACAAAGACCCTAAGACTCTAAGAGAAGACATGAATTTGCGCGCTGGAAATAGAGTGCTGGACCTGTAATCAGGAAGACTCATACTCCTGAGTTCAAATCTGGACTCAGTTCCTTATTAGCTGTGTGACTGCAAGCAAGCCACTTAACCCTGTTTGCCTCAGTTTCCTCATCTGCAAAATGAGCTGGCAAAGGAAAGGGTAAACCACTCCACGATCTTTGTCAAGAAAACCTGAAATGGATATACAAAGAGTTGGAAACAACTGAACACATGTATTAAATACCATGTATGTACAAGACATTCATTGTGCTTGGAACTGGGGATGTAAGGACCATACCTAAACACTCACTGCCTTCAAAGAGTTATATTCTGCTGGGGAGGTGAAACACACACAGAATGCTATGATGCCAAAGAGATGTTTTTCAGGTTCCTCCAAATGCTTCAAATATATAAAAGTGACTCAAAATTTAAAGCTCTGTAACAAAAGCATACTAGATACCTTAACATTGTCTCTGGAGTAAATTTTATTTTGTTATATATGTACAAGGAGAATGTATTTTTAAATTGTATGTAGACATACACAAATGACTGCTTTGATATGAGAATGCTTTGCTCTTAAATAAGCCCTTGACAGTTGATCATAAGCCCTTGACCAGTTATAATTTGGTCTTCCCACCCAATCTCCATTTACAATGGAGTCTTGGTTTTCAGTATTTATTCATATTCTTCCTTCAATAACCAACCACTACTGGGGAGTGGCTAAACAAGTTGTGGTATATGAATGTTAATGGAATATTATTGTGCTATAAGAAATGATGAACAAGTGGACTTCAGAGAAATTTGGAAAGATTTATATGAACTGATGTTGAGTGAAGGAAGCAGAACCAAGAGAACATTGTAAGCCATAACAGCCACAGTGTGCAAGGACTGATTTTGATCCCTTCTCAGCAATACAAGGGCCTAAAACAATTCCAAAGGACACACAATGGAAAATGCTAGTCAAATACAGAGAAAGAACTACAGAGTTGAAATTCAGAATGAAGCAAACTATTTTCTTTTTTTTTCTTTCTCATGTTTTTTTTTTCCTTCATTATAATTCTTCTATGTAACATGACAAATGTGAAAAGGTGTTTAATAGGAATATATGTGTAGAGCCCATATCAGATTGCATGCCATCTTGGGGAGGGAGCGGGAAGGGAGGGGTAGAAAATTTAAAACTTAAAGAATCAATGTTGAAAACTAAAAATAAATAATTTAATTTTTAAAAATATCCAACAACTCCCCAGATCATTTTTTGATTTTTCTAATCTGTTGATATGAAGTTTCAATTGTAAGGGGCTGAGAAATGTAGTTTGTTTCTGTATCTGGCAAGGTACTTTCAAAACAGTTTTCTATGGATAGTAGATGGTATCCCTCAATTTCAAGGAACTGAAAACTATATTTTAGTTGTATTTTTTCACTCTTGACTGAGCTATTTGCTCCTCCATTGGTGAATATCAATGCTTATAGGGATGCAGTTAGGTTTTTTTTATTTGTTTGTTTGTTTTTTAAAACTACTCTTGAGCTTATTATAACTTTGCATTAAGAAGTGCTCTGTTGGGGCACTGGCTCTGGACTCAGAAGGACTTGAGTCCAAATATGGTCTCAGACACTTAACACACACACACACACACACACACACACACACACACACACACACACACACACACAAAACTAGCCATGTGACCTTGGGCAAGTCACTTAACCCCAATTGCCCTCCAAAAAGTAAATAATAATAATAATAATAATAATAATATGTGCCCCATGTTTTGCTTTTAGGTCATTCAGAAACTTTGTCAGATTAACCCCCATAGTAGTTTATTTTCCCTTTTACTTCCTCACTAGAACTCCTCTGTATACTATGCATTTCTTGTTTGCCTTTGGTATAAAAGGTATCAGTCATACAATTAAAGTGGAAGATAACCAGTAGATAACCCATGAGATCCATTAGTACCCTCAAGATGTAAAGAGAATGTGAGAAAGGTCATATTAGGTGGACACCTTGTGGCAAACTTGTGGGAACACAAGGATAAGAGTCACTCATTATGGGGAGTCATCTGTGAATGGTGAACTTTCTCTTTCAAAAGAATACATAAATCAGTGAAACAGACACACTGGAGTCCTGGAATATTTGAGCAGAAGGATCACGTACCAATACTGGAATCTACACAGCATTGATAGGTAGCTAGTAGAGTAGATGAAGAGCAAGGTCTAAAGTCAGGAAGGGCTGAGTTCAAATTTGGTCTCAGATAGTTAATAGCTGTGTGAATCTGTACAAGTCAGGTAGTCTCTCTCTGTCTCAGGCTCTTCAAATACAAAATGGTGATAATAATAATACCACCTACTTCCCTGAGTTGTTGTGAGGATCAAATTAAGGTTACATATATATATATATATATATATATATATATATATATATATATATATATATATATATATATATATATATATATATGTGTGTGTGTGTGTGTGTGTGTGTGTAATTTAGCACAAGGCCTGGCACATGGTATGTACTCAATGGATTCTTCTCCCCCATCCCTATAGAACAAATATAGCAAAGCGTTCTATTTATTGAAAACTCCTTAGAGTAGAGTCATCCTGACTAGAGGTTGTAGTTGCCTTATTCACCAAAATAACTAGAGTAATTTAGAATGAACTCCAACTGGAAAATTATTTCCATCATGAAACAAAAATGAAAAAGCACCATCTATGGTTCAGCTACTTCTCCATTGGTAAAAAGATTTCTCAAGTACTTCAATATGATAAAGCACTTCTTAGGCTGGAATTCAGAAATAATTTGGTCATATGATCAAAAGGCATTGAGCTTGCATGCAATGAGAAGCTTAAAGAGTGACAAAATGTGGAAATGCAAAAGAATAAGTGAAGGTTAAAAATCAATGGGAGAAAAAAATAGATTCCAGAGTAATTTTTCCAAGTGACCTTACTTTGATCAAAATAAACTCAAACATAAGCTGGAAGATCAGAGAATGTCTTTTGGTTACAGGACTTGGTTATACCTTTAAAAAATGAATGCATCAAATGTCATCACATCCTATGACTTCAAAATGTGAGCAATGGTTTGCTTAAGGCACTGTCATAATCTAAAAAAAAAAATTAAGCAATAACAGGAAAGGGAGGGGATTTGAGTTAAAGGACTCAGATGGTTCTAATTTAACATTCCCAGTAATTTAGGAATATTCCTTCGAATAAAGGGAGTAAGATTAAAATGAAAATGTTAATCATTTGAGGAAACAAGAGGTGAATGGTGGTGGGGGGAGAAGGCTACTCAGAAGAAAAGCTACAACCTCCAGTTCTTTTAGGATAGACTTTCTTATTATATGCTAAAATAAATAAAGCTATGTATGCCGAACTTTAATCCAATCACAATCTTTGTAAAACTAAAAGATTCCTGAGTTTCATCTAATTTAAGCAGTATTCAGTACAAAACATATCAATTACAACAGGTTGAAGGCCTATGAAATTCATTACATATATTTGACACAATGAAGTTAATTATTAGTAGGCTACACTTTAGATCATTTGTATTCCTTTTAGTTAGGAGACAAATACAAGCAGTGTATAGGATGCTACATGTCAATATCTAGTCTTAGCTGACATCTCCTTACTTATTATTCTAATTAGGAAAAAGTTTTTGCCTTCCCGACCCTTGTCTGTGAGTTCTAGGCTACTCACACCTTATTATTCATTTCTGCCCCGGTAGGAAATAGAAATGAATGTTCTGGATGAGTCAGAAGCTTGTCAGAATCATGGTTCTCTTTGTTGAAAGGTATTTGCATCTATTCATCTTACCTGTCTGTTCTTGATTCTCCTGAGCCCTTCCTTCTCAGATTTACCCTTTGGCATCCCTGTACCCCTGGTTTTCATATGTCTACTTACTGTCTATTGTTTTATCCTGATCTCTGCTTTTTGCATTCCCACAATATGTGTTTGAAGGTTAGTTGATAGTTCATCTTTGGTTCATACTGTCCTTTTTTCCAATTCTCTGACTGGTTACTACCACTTAGAGCTGATTTTCTTGTTCTCAGTTCCAACTCTTTACCTTACATCCACAGAGTATAAGTGGCCTCTACTCAAGGCAATGACGTTTTAAGAGGATGATTTTATATTTTAATGAATCTTTTATTGCATTGATGTATTTCTTTTTTTTTTCTTTTTGGAGGACTATTGGGGTTAAGTGACTTGCCCAAGGCCACACAGCTAGGTTTTGTGTGTTTGTGTGTGTTAAGTGTCTGAGGCCAGATTTGAGCTCAGGTCCTCCTGACTCCAGGGCTAGTGCTGTATTCACTGTGTCACCTAGCCTCCCGTAGGTGTATTTCTTGGATCAATGCAATATACAGCCTATATCTGCCTTTGCATCATTTTGATTCTTGTCTGTACAGATCCTCCACTGTATCCAAAGTTTTAAAGGTCTTTCTCTAGGCATCTTTTACATTTCTACATTTATAGTACAGTTCTGTACTAACTTACATCTCTTACTACATGACTATATGTGACTAGAGCATCTCCATTAATAGCTGCATCACATCCACCTATATACCCAGTCCATTTATTCCTGCTGCCTCAACCTAAATTCTCCTCACCTGGACTCTCTACAAAGGACCCACAGATTCTTGATTCCTAGTTCCTAGGGAAGTTAAGCTTAGCTTTGGAAGTCCAATCCTAGAGTTGAGCAATCTGGATAAGTAAGTGGATGAGTACAAATGTACTAGGTCATATGTTATATCTAGTTGATCCCCTAACCCCCAACCATAAACCACCAGTAACATATCACATCCCATCCAGTCAGTCACTCAGACCATCCTGCCTCTTCCCTGACACCACATAATATAATTTATTTGCATTTTACTTTCTTCTTTAGAAACAATAATCAAATAAATACTACCATTGCTTATGAAAAGAACATGATTATTAACTACCCTAAAGATCAATTTATTATCAATGTTATTTCCCAGACCAAATATCCCTTCTTTGACCACCATTCTATTTGTCGTCTATTAGAATATGATGTCCTTGAAGTCAGAACTGCCTTATATTTTGTATTTATAGACACAAGGCTTAGCATAGTGCCTTGTATATAGTGCTTTCCTTAAGAAATGCTATTTTTTCCTTCCAGTGGAGAAGAGCTGTGGATTTGAAGTCAGAAGACCTGGGTTCAAATCCTGTCACTTATTATATCACCTTGGACAAGTCACTTACTTCTCCGAGTTTTAGCTTCTTTACATATAAAATGAGGGGATAGGACTCAATGATCCCATCTTAATTCATTTTCTGAATGATACCCCTTATGCTACTTCTTGAAGATAAACAGCAATGAGAAACACATTGTAGTTTACTTATAACCATCTTATATCTCTCCATTGGTTTTGGTTCATAAGACTTCACTTCTTCAATGATTCTTCAAATCTTACATAATTTTCAAAATCCTTCTTGAGCTCCTCCATGGCCTGTAACCAATTTATATTTTCCTTGGAAGCTTTTGATGCAGGAGTTTTGACTTCATTGACTTTTTCTGGTTCTATATTTTGATCCTCTTTGTCCCCAGAAAAGGATTCTATGGTCTGATTACACTTCCTCTGCTTGCTCATCTTTCCAGCTTGCTCATCTTGACTTTTGAGCTTTTTGCCACAGTAGAACTCTGCTTCCAGAGTGGAGAGAGCTATATCCCAAATTGCTGGGTTTTTCACAAATGTTGTCAGAGTCATGAGGAGGACCCCCTCTTTACAGACACCCCAACCTCTGGCACACTGACCACACACTCCAGGACTACCACTCAAGACCGAAATCCAGATCCAAGCAGGTCAAAGCAAGAGTGATTGCCCTCTGAATGTTCACTTGGTCCCCCTATGATCTGCAGCCCCCAGGGTAGGGGCCTGATCATGCTCTTCTGTCACCCAGTTCCAACAGAGTTCCCTACTGACCTTTTACTTTCTCTTTAGTGTTTATGGGTTGAGAAGTCCAGAAACCACTATTGCTGCTGGTGATTCACTCTCCTCAAGTCTGTTCTGGCCACTCTGTACTACTCATCAGGCCACCCTGGATTTGGGCCCAGGCGCCTCATGTAGGACTTAGTTCAGCTCCCAGCTTGGTGTGATGGACCCTTCCTGTTGCCGCACCAGGCTGCCATCAGCAGAAGATTTGTTTTTCTCTGTCACTTTGGATTCTGTAGCTCTAAAATTTGTTTAGAATCATATTTTACAGGTCTTGGAGATGGTTGGAGCAGGAGCTCACACCAGGTTCCTTCCTCTACTCCACCATCTTGGCTCACACCGCAGATTCTTCAAATCAAAGAGATTTTAAGGTTCACAGTCATAAAGTGAATATATGATGTACCTAAAAGCATATGTTTAGGCAAAAACAAATCTCATGTATAACAGGCACATATATTATGTATATGTATATACACAAACATATGTGTAGAAATAAGCATATTTCACACATTTTATCACACATTAGCCCAATCATTTTTAAGTAATCATGTCTCCTTGAGGATCCTGTGAAATGCTCTTGGGCCCATGTAATCACGGTAATATTGCTTGTAAAAGGACTGTGTGAGGACCTTAGTATCAATTGAGAATCACTCATCCCACACCTGTTGACATAGGCAAAAGCCTTTTTCTAGCATATGACTCCCTGTCTTATGCCTCTTTTGATGCTAATGATCAGAGGATTATTACAACATACTATCTTTGTGGTTACATTTATCAAGGTATCTTGCATTTTCCCTACTGGAGGATATCAATGAATTAAAAGGTATAGTATTTTCATGCAAAAAGCCTTCAGGCTAGTTGAGGAAGGGATAGGAAGACAAGACATATTTCCTACAAATTATTTACCTCTTACGAAAAGATAATATGATAAGGTTGATATATAACCCAGGTGTTAATCCTACTTGCCAATATTAGCATTAACAACTATCTCACATTTCCAACAGCCAAACAGGCAATTTCACTTGTGTGTCCCATCATCAACTCAATCACAATATGTTCTAAAATGGAATTCATAATTCTCCCAAATCCTGCTTCTCCTCCTAACTTCTTTATATTTATCAATGCCCCTGCCTTCTCTTAGTTACCAATGATCTAAGCACTGTAGACAGCTTCAGCTGTTCTCTTGCCTTTGTCTCATATATTAACTCATACTTAAATTTCTGTTTATTATATCTTTCATATCTACCTTCTCTTTACTATTCAAAGAGATAATTTCACCTTATTCACAGAGATAATTTATAATTCTTGTCCAGGACCACATTATTTTTTAAATTTATTTATTTTTAGCTTTCAACACTCATTTCCACTAGATTTTCAGTTACAATATTTTCTCTCCCCATATTTCCCCTACTCCCACCCCAAAACAGCAAGCCTACTGAATACCATCTCCCCAATCTATTCTCTCTTATATCCTACCCTTCAGCTCCCTAACTTTCTAGTAGGGAAAGATGGGTTTCTAGACCCCAGTAGGTGTATATCTTATTTCCCAGTTGCATGTAAAAAACAATTTTTTAAACATTTGTTTTTAAAACTTTGAGTTCCAGATTCTTTTCCCCTCCTCCCTCCTCACCTACCCCATGGGGAAGATAAGCAATTTAATATACATTGAACATGCGTGGTTACCCAAATCATTTCCATAGTAGTTATATTGAGAAAGACTTACTATATGTCCCTCCATCTTATCCCGCCCCTCCATTTCTTCTATTTTCTCCTTTGACCCTATCCCTTTTCAAAAATGGTTGCTTCTAACTACCCTCTCCTCCCATCTGCCTTCCCTTCTATCATCCTCCATCTTACTCCTACCCCCCCCCATTTTCCTATAGGGTAAGATACCCAATTGGGTGTGTATGTTATTCCCTCCTTAAGCCAAATTCAACGGGATCAGGTTGTCCCATTCCCTTTCACCTTCCTGCTCTTCCCCACCGTAGTAACAGTTTTTCCTTGCCTTTTTTATATGTCATAATTTACCATAATCTATCTCTTCCTTTCTCCTTCTCCCAATAAATACCTCTCTCACCACTTGATTTTATTTTTTAGATATCATCCCTTCATATTCAACTCATTCTGTGCCCTTTGTCTATATATACATGAACATACAAATGCCCACACTCACATATATATTTATACACACATCCTCCTATACATACATATTTATGTGTATATGTGTGTGTTTGTGTGTGTGGGTGTGTGTATGTGTGTGTGTGTATTCCCTTCAGGCATTATTCTCATACAGAGAAAAGTCTTATGAGTTGCAATTATCATTTTTCCATGTAGGAATGTAAATGGTTAAATTTTAATAAGTACCTTATGATTTCTTTTCCCTGTTTACCTTCTCATGCTTCTCTTGCTTCTTGCATTTGAAAGTCAAATTTTCTGTTCAACTCTGTTTTTTTTTTTATCAAGAATGCTTGAAAATCCTAGATTTCATTGAATGACTTATATTTTTCCCTATAGCATTAACTCAATTTTGCTGGGTAGGTAATTCTTAGTTTCAGTCCTAGCTCCTTTGACCTCCAGAATATCATATTACATACCCTTCCATCCCATAATGTAGAAGCTGCTAGGTCTTGTGTTATCCTGGTTGTGTTTCTACAATTTTTTTTCTGACTGCTTGCAGTATTTTCTCCTTGACCTGGGAACTCTGGAATTTGGCTATAATATTCCTAGGAATTTTCTTTTTGGGATCTTTTTAAATTCGGTTAATTCTTTCAATTTCCATTTTTCCCTCTGGTTCTAGACTATCAGGGCAATTTTTCTAGATAATTTCTTGAAAGATGGTGTCTAGACTCTTTTTTTAATCGTGGCTTTCAGGTAGTCCAATAATTTTTAAATTATCTCTTCTGGATCTATTTTCAAGGTCAGTGGTTTTCTCAATGAGATATTTGACATTGCCTTCTATTTTTTTCATTTGTTTGGATCTGTTTAACAGTACCTTGATTTCTCATAAAGTCATTAGCTTCCAATTGCTCCAATCTAAGTTTTTGTTTTGTTTTGTTTTTTTTAAGCAATTGGGGTTAAGTAACTTCCTCAAGGTTACACGGCTAGTCATTATTTATGTGTGGGTGCTCATTTTCTGAGGCCGGATTTGATCTTGAGTCATCCCAACTCCGAGGCCGACACTCTTACTCACTGCGCCACTTATCCACCGCTTTTAGGCAATTGGGGTTAAGTAACTTGCCCAAGGTCACACGGCTAGGTTTTTGTTTCTGTGGGTTAAGTGTCTGAGGCCGGATCCGAACTCAGGTCCTTCTGACTCCAGGGTCGGTGCTCTACTCACTGCACCACCTAGCTGCCCCTCCAATCTAAGTTTTAAGGAGTTATTCTCTTTAGTGAGTTTTTGAAATTCCTTTTTCACCTGGAAAATTTGGCTTTTGAAGGCATTCTTCTCCTCATTGGCTTCTTGGGCCTCTTTTGCCATTTGGGTTAGTCTATTTTTTTTTTAAACAAATGCTTTATTAAATTCTGTTTTACATCATTCATTTCCGCCAGATTTTGAGTTACAATCATTTTCCCCCCATTATTCCCCTACCCAACCTCCCAGAATAGTAGTCCCACAAGATATCACTTCCTCCAATCTGCTCTCTCCCATACCTTCTCCCATACCCCCATCGACTTTTCCATTAGAGGAAGGTGAATCTTTGTATCCCAATGCCTGTACATCTTATCTCCCTATTACAAGCAAAAGAGTATTAATAATAGTATTTATATATATTTGAAACATTTAATGTTACGACCTCAAATTTCAGATCCATTTCCTTCCTCCCTTGTCACCCATTCCTTCTTGGGAGATAAGTAATTCAGTATATGTTGTACATGTCTAGCTATGCAAAACATTATCATAGTAGATATATTGTACAAGGCTGCTTATAATTCCCTCCCACTCATCCCACCCCCCACCTGGTCCATTCCCTACATAATCCTGTCCCTCTTCTATAGTGGGTACTTCCAACCTCCCCTCACCCCAAGGATGCCCTCCCATCCATCATCCCTCCTCTCATCCCCCTTCCCCCTATCCTGCTGCAGGTTGAGATATCCCATTTAGTATGTATGTCATTTTCTCCCTGAACCAAATTCAATGTGAATGTGGTTTTGCCTTTTTAGCCTTCCTTATTCTCCCCCTCCTTTGCAACCACTTCCCCTTGCTTCTTCTACATGAGATAGTTTACCCTACCCTGTCTCTCCCCATCTCCTCTTGCCACTTTCCTCTCTCACCTCATAATTTCATCCCTTGAGTATTCTCCCTTCCCAACAAATTCAACCTATGCCCTCTATCCATATATAACTGTAACCATATACACACACATTCACATATGTATTCATATGACCACACTCCCTTCTTCCATTATTTTCATAGTGAGAAAGATATCATCAGTCACAGTTATTGCTTTTCCATATAGGAATGTAAATAGTTCAACTTTGATAAGTTCCTTTTGATTTCTTTCCCTGATTACCTTCTCAGGCATCTCTTGCTTCTTGTGTCTGGATGTCAAATTTTCTATTCAACTCTGGTTTTTTCCTCAAGAATGCTTGAAAGTCCTCTATTCCACTGAATGACCATATTTTCCCCTGAAACAAAATACTCAGTTTTGCTGGGTAGGTGACCCTTGGGTTCATTCCCAGTTCTTTTGCCCTCTGGAATATCATATTCCATGCCCTTCGATCCCTCAGTGTAGAAGCTGCCAGGTCCTGGGCTATTCTGATTGTGTTTCCACAATATTGAAATTGTTTCTTCCTGGCTGCTTGTAGTATTTTCTCCTTGATCTGGGGATTCTGGAACCTGGCTATAATATTCCTGGGAGTTTTCTTTTTGGGATCTTTTTCAGGAGGTGATCTGTGGATTCTTTCAACCTCTATTTTGCCCTCTGGATCTAAAACATCAGGGCAATTTTCCTTGAGAATTTCTTGAAGGGTGATTTCTAGGTTCTTTCCTTGATCATGGCTTTCAGGTAGTCCAATAATTTTTAAATTGTCTCTCCTGGATCTATTCTCCAGGTCAGTGGTTTTTCCCATGAGATATTTCACATTGCCTTCTAATCTTTCATTTGTTTGGATCTGCTTAACAGCATCTTGATTTCTCATAAAGTCACTAGCTTCCATTTGCTCCAGTCTAACTCTGAAGGAATGAATCTCCTCAGTGAACTTTTGAGATTCTTTTTCCATCTGGCAAATTCGACTTTTTAAGGCATTCTTCTCCTCATTGCCCTTTTGGGCCTCCTTTGCCATTTGAGCTAGTCTATTTTTTAAGGTGTTGTTTTCCTCAGTCAGGCTGTTGACCCTCATTTCATACTTTTCCTGCATCCTTCTCGTTTCTCTTTCTAATTTTTCCTCCACTTCTCTTATTTGATTTTTAAAGTCCTTCTTAAGGTCCTCTATGGCCTGCAACCCGCTCATGTTTTCCCCTGGGGCTTTTGGAGCAGGACTTCTGACCTCACAGTCCTTTTCCCGCTCTATGCCCCCAAAATAGGAGTCTAGGGTTGCATTTTTCTGTTTCCTTTGCCTTGGCATGTTGCCACTTAATTGCTTGACTTTTGGGCTTGTTGCCACACTATGGCTTTAAGGCCAGATAGAGGAATTTTCGTCCCGAACGTGTGGGGGGCAACTTCCGTTTCTGGCAAGCTGTAAACCCACCCACAACTTCTACCCTAGATCACAATCCAGATCCAGGGAGGTTAAAGCAAGAGCGATTACCCCCCAAGACAGATCGCTGGATCTCCCCACGATTTGTAGGCTGGGAGCCGGAAATGCCTATGAAAACTACAAAATGGCGTGTCTCCTCAGTGGCTTCTAGCCCCCAGGGGAGGGAGCTGACGCATTCCCCAAATACAGGTCCCAAAGTCCATAGGACACTAACCTCTTACTTTGTCCTAGGCATGTCTATGTTGATAATTCTGGAGTCGCCACAGCTCCTGGTGTTCTGGGGTTCCTCCAGCTGGCTGCTGGCCCTGCCGCCTGGGGCTAAAACCTCGGCTCACGCGGACCTGGGCCGGCTCGGCTCCTGCGCTCTGCGCTGCCGGCTCCCAGACCACTGCGCTGGTCCTTCCTGCAGGGCTGCTGGGCTGTCCTCAGCGGGAGGTTAGCTTCTCTGTGTCGTTCTGTGGGTGCTGGAGCTCCAGAAGTTGTTCACAGTCCTTTTTTACATAGTTTGTGGGGAATCTGGGGGCAGAGAGGCTTGGAAGAGCTGTTTCTACTCCGCCATCTTGGCTCCGCCCCCCTACTCTATTTTTTAAGGTGTCATTTTTCTTCAGTGTATTTTGGGTCTCCTTTCACAGGCTGTTAACTCACTTTTCATGATTTTCTTGCATTGATTTCATTTCTCTTCCCAATTTTTCCTCCACTTCTTGTACTTGGTTTTCAAAAACCTTCTCAAGCTCCTTCATGGCCTATAACCAGTTCATATTTCTCTTGGAGGCTTTTTGATGCAGGAGTTCTGACTTAGCTGTCTTCCTCCCACTCTATGCCTTGATCCTTTTTGTCCCCAAAAAAGTATTCTATCATCTGTTCCTTCTTCCTATACTTGCTCATATTGGCAGCCAAATACTTGACTTTTGAGCTCTTTGCCACTGTAGTACCCTGCCTCCATAATGGAGAGAGCTATGTCCCAAATCACTGGGGTTTTGGCAGCTGCCAGAGCTTTTAGATGGGCACCCTCTATACAGCCCCCACATGCTCTGGCTCATTGGTCACATATCCCACGGCCATCACCCAAGACCATGATCCAGATCCAAGCAGGTCAAAGCAAGAGTGATTACCCTCTGAATGTTTGATTGGTCCCCCTACTATCTGTAGGCCATGAGCTCTGGAAGCTGCCACCCAGCAGTCACTGCAGCCACCACATCTCCACCTCTTCTCTCTCTAGGTTTAGCAGCCAGACCACACTTCCCCTGTTCCAAAAATGTTCCTTTTACTTTGTCTTTGGCATTTGTGGATTGAGAAGTCTAGAAATTGCTACAGCTGCTGGTGATTTCCTCTCATGAAGTCTGCTCCAGAAGCCTCTGATCAGGGCTACCCTGGGACTAAAACTGTGGCAATAGACCCTTCCTGCCAGCCTGTTAGGCTTCCTTCAGGGGGAGATTTGTTTCTCTCTGTCACTTTGTTGGTTCTGTAGCTCTAAAGTTTGTTTAGAGTCATTTTTTTACATGTATTGGAGGAGGTGGAAGCCGGAGCCATGCAGAAGTCCTGTTTCTACTCAGCCATCTTGGCTTTGTCCCAGAACCACATTATTATTAACCTTGATCACTACTACTACTACTACCACTACCACTACCACTATCACTACTACTACTACTACTGCTACTACTACTACTACTACTACTACTACTACTACTACTACTACTACTATTACTACTACTATTGCTTTCGCTGCTGCTAGTGCTACTGCTCCTACTACTGCTGCTGCTACTACTATTATTTCTCCTGTTACTCCCTACTGCTATTACTACTACTGCTGCTGCTGCTATAATAACCTTGCAACAGGCCTATATAACTCCAATTCCTTCCTCCTCCAGAGCAGAGGATTTCAGAAGCAACCTGATAATTTATTTTTTTCTTAGGAGATCAAGATTAATCTTTTTTTTTTTTTTTAAAGCAATTGGGGTTAAGTAACTTGCTCAAGGTTACACGGCTAGTCATTATTTATGCGTGGGTGCTCATTTTTCTGAGGCCGGATTTGATCTCGGGTCATCCAAACTCCGAGGCCGGCGCTCTTACTCACTGCGCCACCTAGCTGCCCCTTTAGGGCAATTGGGGTTAAGTAACTTGCCCAAGGTTACACGGCTAGGTTTTTTTTGTTTGTATGGATTAAGTGTCAGAGGCCGGCTCCGAACTCAGATCCTTCTGATTCCAGGGCCGGCGCTCTATTCACTGCGCCACCTAGCCACCCCAAGATTAATCTTAATAATCCTCAAGACTGGGTTCTCCTCTATGGATTAGGTAACATAGTCTTTTTTTTTACCATGGGAATTGAAACTATAGACTTTGCCTTTGAAATTTAATATTAAGTTTGGGATATTTGATGTATATTCTGCTTATTAAGATGTTTTTGCTTTAGAGTTTTGCTCATTTATCCAATAGAGCAAAGATCTGTTCATCCATTCCATGTACTATTGCTGAAATGGTTTTCCTAGTGTACATGTAACTTCATGCTTCTCCCATGGTTCTAAAACCATTTGTATCTCTATATTGCCAACTAGATTAAGATCTAACTGGCTAGGCAGGCTTTTGGGGTCCTCTAAAATTTAGATCCAATTTGGGCTTCTTGTTTTATACTATTTCCCTATATTTGCCTAACTAAATACAATATGTTCTTGACTTCCTCCAAAATATATCCTACATGTCCCAGGCTCTGCTTCTTTGTCCATACCATCACTATGCCTAAAATCACCTTGGCTACTCAATTTGAACCTGTCATCTAAGGAGTAGGGCATGATGCCATCTCCATCACTTAGATTTCCTTGATGTTTTCATTAAGAATAAATATCTACCTTATTTATCTCATAACACTCCCTTTACCTACATCTTATATCCATATATCCTGATCCTCATTATTCCTACCAATTTTCATTTCCTCTCTCCTCTGTATTGTGTATTCCCTAAGAATACAGTCATATTATATTTGTACTTGGGACAACTTTTTTTACCTAGAATACAGTGCTGGACATAGTACACAATTAACAAACATACATCAAATGATTATTGGAATGATAAATGACTTTTAAAAACTGAATTTTGGTGACATTCAAAGGGAATGTCAGGAGAGATTATTATATAATCATCACTATATGTAATAAAATAGTTGTCCTTTTTGTTAAAAAAAAAACTGAAAAAAGATGAAAATTCAGGCAACAAAGTAAAGGATATTTCCTATCAGAAAACATTTTTTTTCCCATTGAAAGGCGATTAACATAATAAACACTTTTCTAAAGCTCTGCAAATACCTCTTGGCCCACTGCCCAATCACACAGCAACAAGGTGTAGGCATTCCTGAAAACCAAGCCTCTTGCCACAGGCTCCATGTGACCACATCCAGCCTATTAGGGGGCTGAGTTTATTTTCAAATCAAGGAAGATTCTCAGAGTCTCTTAAGCCTATCAAAGGGCCTAGGAGAAGGGAAGATCTTTAAATTTGCATTTCCATTACAGTGATATATGTAACTCTCATCCACATGCAATAGTCAGTAAACATTTATTTATTACCTACAATGTGTCAGTTATTATGTTAAGTGCTGGGGATACAAATGAGAATAGCAATCTCTTCCATCAAAGAGTAGACCACAGTGGGAGAAGACAATACACAAAGAGAAGCTGAAAAGGGGATTAGAGGCCAGGGCAGCCAAAGAATATCTGGCAAGACATATTTATGGAACCAGGACCAGGGAGAGCAACTGATGGGAAATGAAATAATGTTTTCAACAATGGGTTCACTCAACATACAAGAAGGCACCAGGTGAGCATGATGATCATCCACTTGCCATTGTTCGCTTTATTCATGAGAAATGTGCATTTTCTCTTTCAGATATACAATTTTTGATAATATCCTTTGCCTCTAGCTTTTGGAGCTTCACGTAGGCTGTATGTTGCAGTTTATTTACCACACATGTTTCTATTACCGTCTGTGTCTTACTGAGTTTAAGCAATAATAGAAACATGTTTACATTGAAGCAAGGGACCTTTGCTATTATAGGAACCTTGGAGTCAACAAAATTGTTTATAATTCCCCAAAAGCAATCCAGTTCAATCTTCTCCTTTTCTTTTTTCTTTTCTTTTCTTTTTTTTTTTTAAAGCAATTGGGGTTAAGTAACTTGCTCAAGGTTACACAGCTAGTCATTATTTATGTGTGGGTGCTCATTTACTGAGGCCAGATTTGATCTCGGGTCATCCTAACTCCGAGGCCGGTGCTCTTACTCACTGCGCTACCTAGCCACCCCGAATCTTCTCCTTTTCAACTCTGGGCCAATATTGCTTTCTATGTCTATTGTCTTCCCAGAAATATTTACTATTAATCTCTAAAAGGTGCCCAGTTAGATGTATATTTAAATATGATTAATAGACATTCTTCATCCATTTTGTCTTTCTGACATGTATGAAGGGGCCAAACTCCTTGAATGATATTCTAGGAGTTTCTACAATGAATATAATTAACATAATATCACCCACAAAGCAATACCTAGAGGACTTCATCACATACTGGAATTTCTCCTCCACCTAGATTCTGCAATGGATTTCCTCCATCACAATGACAAACATTCCCTTGATGCCCCAGTTGGCATTTATTGTCACAGCGTTATTGAACAGAGTGGTTTCAGTTATTAGCCCCAACAAAAGAGCTTGGACAATTTGATATATAGATAGCAGACACCTTCTTGTTAAAAAAAAAAATTATCAGTGTTTGATTTTACAGGCTGAGTTTTATTTTCACAATTAACCAAAAATAAGCAGAATGTGACCCTGGCACATTTACATTTACATTTTTTTCAGTCAGTTGTGAAATAGTAAAGATATAGGTCACTATTAAATGTCATTTTTGAAAATGTGACTTTTCCCTGCTAGATCTGTTTAGATCACATATCTTAAACATAAGCAAACAACTGAAAATTTGTCAAAGGACCTGTAATCAAATCCTGCCTCTGTTACTTATTAACTGACTGATCTTAGGTAAGTACTTAATTTCTCTGGGCCCCTTTTTTTGGCAAGCCAACTTATAGTACATATCACAAACATTCGATCACATGAACACATATATCTGAAGAGGTATCCAATGTTAAAAATGCATATAATGTAATGCATTGTAAATATTTAAACATTTATATTTTTAGTCCTAGGAAAATGTTGACCATATTGTTAAATGTAATATGCCTTTTCTTCTTCCCCATTCTAATGCTAAATGATGCTACAAAAATTACATGAACTTCTTAAACTATCCCACCCATTTACAACTTTAGCAAAGTCAAATAAAGCCAACATTAGGAGTTGTTTCATGGTTAGAGCTGAGTCACTCCATCATTTGGAAAAATGTAGAGAAAATTGTTTTTTGTTTGTTTTTTAAATCCAATCCATTTGGATTCTCAAAGTCCAGCCAAGCATACAAAGTTTTACTTCTATCATCTCTGAAAATTGAAAGCAATTCACAAAGTCCATTAGGTTGTTTTGAGGGGTGGGGTTTGTTTGTTTCTTTGGGTTTTTTGTTTTTTGTTTTTGTTTTTTTAATGTCCTTTCATGAACATGTAAGAAAATGTTCTCTATGTCAGTAATAAATGACAGCCATGGAATTTTGGCAGCAAATGTTTTAGCTGTCCACATAAAATGGATGAATATCCCGCCACCTAGACTAATTCATGTTACACTATGTTACTGGAAAGAATGATAATAGGATTCTGCTCTTATGCTTGTCATGTATAAAATATTTTATCCACTATATAACTTTAAATGGGCAAATAAGACCAGCTAGGGCTTAAAACAAAAATACACACAAACTTAAGCTTTGAAAATGAGAGAGAGAGAGAGAGAGAGAGAGAGAGAGAGAGAGAGAGAGAGAGAGAATATTCTAATTGTGTCTGAGATATGAATCTGACTAACTTCTGATGTTACTTGCTTTCACAATGGACCTTAAGACATTTGGTTTTAAATGTCAAAATGGAGAATGCTTTCTTCCCTTATATTCTACCACTACCACCACCCTTCACCATGGATTATTTCTTGAAAGAAAACAATTTTATTCCAATGACAAATGTCCTCAATGCAACTAATAATCAAAGAGAGAGGGAAAGGGGAAGAGGCAGAGAGGGGGAGAGGGGGAGGGAGGGAGGGAAGGAAAGAGGCAGAGACAGAGAGAAAGAGAGATAGAGAGAGAGAGAGAGAGAGAGAGAGAGAGAGAGAGAGAGAGAGAGAGAGCTCCATTGTATTTGTCCAGAATATCTGAAATGTACCCCATGATCCGCCTGGCAGGGGGCTCACTTTTAACACAGCTTGGATCAGTGCTTCATTTCAGGAGCACTTCAGATTGGTCAATGCCTCCTGAAGGGATTGTTCTCTTGTACACTGAAATGTTTTTGAAAATTGACTAATGCACTTATGCATGTGGCTCTCAAACAGCCCATATTAGGCAAGCTTAATTGGTTTCAGGGATACTGAGCATGACAAACAAAATCAGGGACAGATCACTTTATCCTACCTGCTTTCAAACCTAAGGGGCCATTTTTGTTATTCAACTAATTTTAGCCTCCTTAAACAGCTGGAGATTCCAGCACTAGAAATTTCAAAGTAAAACATATCTATGTTTTGAAAATGGATTTCAAGATAAAATTAGTACTCCCTTTTGCTTCATTTTTGCTGTTGGATTAAGCACAAATGAATATGGCACATTCTTTATTTGCTCTCCTAGTTTATATATATATATATATTTTTTTTTTTAAAGATTTAATTTTAAAACTTTGAATTACATATCTATATCCTTTGTCCCTTGTCACCCCCTCCCGCTGAGAGGATAAGCAATTCAGTATATGTTGTACATGTATAGCTATATAAAACATTACCATAGTAGATATATTGTGAAAGATTGACTATATTTCCCTCCCACCCAATCCACCCCCAACCTGGTCCATTCACTACTTTGATCCTGTCCCTCTTCAAAAGTGGGTGCTTCCAACCTCCCCTCCCCCCAGCATGCCCTCCCCTCCATCATCCTCCCTCTCATCCCCCTCCCCCCTACTCTCCTGCAGGGTGAGATATCCCATTTAGTATGTATGTCATTCTCTCCCTGAGCCAATACAATGAGAATATGGTTTTGCCTTTTGGCCTTCCTGTTCTTCCCCTCCCCTGCAACCACTTCCCCTTGCCTCTTCTACATGAGATAGTTTACCCCCCTGTCTCTCCCCAACTACTCACCACATTCCTCTCTCACCTGTTAACTTCACCCCTTAAGTATCATCCCTTCCCACCAAATTTGACCTGTAACCTCTACCGATGGTATACCTGTAAACATATATACACACATTCACATATGTATTCATATGCCCATATACCCTTTTTCAACTGTTTTCATACTGAGAAAGGTTTCATCAGTTACAGCTATTGTTTTTCCATGTAGGAAAGTAACTAGTTCAACTTTGATAAGTTCCTTTTGATTTCTTTTCCCTGTTTACCTTCTCAAGCATCTCTTGCTTCTTGTGTCTGAATGTCAAATTTTCTATTCAATTCTGTTTTTTTCATCAAGAATGCTTGAAAGTCGGGGTGGCTAGGTGGCACAGTGAGTAGAGCACTGGCCCTGGAGTCAGAAGGACCTGAGTTCGGATCCGGCCTCAGACACTTAACGCACACACAAAACAAAAACCTAGCCGTGTGACCTTGGGCAAATTACTTAATCCCAATTGCCATCCAAAATAAAAGCAAAAAAAAAAAAAAAAAAGAAAGAAAGAAAGAATGCTTGAAAGTTTTCTATTCCACTGAATGACCATATTTTCCCCTAAAACAAAATACTCAGTTTTGCTGGGTATGTTATTCTTGGTTTTAATCCCAGGTCTTTTGACCCCTGGAATATCATATTCCATGCCCTTCAATCCCTCAGTGTAGAAGCTGCCAGCTCCTGTGGTATTCTGATTGTGTTTCCACAATATTGAAATTGTTTCTTCCTGGATGCTTGTACTATTTTCTCCTTGATCTGGGAATTCTGGAACCTGGCTATAATATCCTTGGGACTTTTCTTTTTGGGATCTTTTTCAGGAGGTGATCAATAGATTTTTTTCAACCTCTATTTTGCCCTCTGGGTCTAAAACATCAGGGCAATTTTCCTTGAGAATTTTTTGAAGGGTCATTTCTAGGTTCTTTTATTGATCATGGCTTTCAGGTAGTCCAATAATTTTTAAATTATCTCTCCTGGATCTATTTTCCAGGTCAGTGTTTTTTTTTTTTTCCATGAGATATTTCATATTGCCTTCTATTGTTTCAATTGCTTGGATCTGTTTAACAGCATCTTGATTTCTCATAAAGTCACTAGCTTCCATTTGCTCCAGTCTAATTCTGAAGGAATGAATCTCCTCAGTGAGCTTTTGAGATTCTTTTTCCATCTGGAAAATTCGGCTTTTTAAGGCATTCTTCTCCTCATTGCCCTTTTGAGCCTCTTTTTCCACTTGAGTTAGTCTATTTTTTAAGGTGTTGACTCTCATTTCATATTTTTTCCTGCATCCTTCTCATTTCTCTTCCCAATTTTCTCTCCACTTCTCTTATTTGTTTTATAAAATCCTTCTTAAGTTCCCTCTGTGTCTGTAACCCACTCATATTTTCATTTGTGGCTTTTGGTGTAGGCATTCTGACCTCCCAGTCCTTCTGCTGTTCCATTCTTCTATCCTCTTTGCCCCCAAAATAGGAATCTAATGTTGATTTTTTTTTCTTTATTTTGTTTCTTATGCCTGGGCATGTTGCCACTTAATTACTTGACTTTTGGGCTTGTTGCCACAGTAGGACTCTGCCACCAGACAGGGGAGCTTCCATCCCAAACAGGGTTTTCTCAGTTTCCAGAGGTATTAGTTGGGTGCCCTCTCTGAAGCCCACATACACTCTGGCAAGCTGGTCAGATACCCCAAGACCTCCACCCCAGGTTGCAATCCAGATCCAAGAAGGTTAAAGCAAGAGCCATTACCCCCCAGACTGATCACTGAATCCCCCTACAATCCAGGAGCTGAAGCTGCAAGTGAAGCTGCAAAATGGCAGCTGTGCAGTGTCTCCTCAGAGGCTTCTAGCCCCCGGGGAAGAAGCCGAGGCATTCCCCAAATACTGGTCCCAAAGTCCATAGTGCACTAACCTCTCACTTTGTCCTAGGCAAATTGGTAATTCTGGAAAATCCACAGCAGCTGGTGTTCTGGGGTCCCTCCAGCCAGCTCCTGGTCTGGCTGCCCTGGGGCTAAAACCTCCAACTCATGGGGTCCTGGGCCCGGCTCCCAGAGCGCTGCACTCTCCACTCCCTGCAGGGCTGCTGGGTTCTCCTCAGTGGGAGGTTAGCTTCTCTGTGTCATTTTGTGAGTGCTGGAGCTCCAGAGGTTGTTCAGAGTCTCCTTTTACATGATTTTGAAGTGGTGTGGGCTGGAGCACAGTGGAAGTGCTGTTTCTACTCTGCCATCTTGGCTCCACCCCCTGCTCTCCTACTTGTTGTTGAAATAATTGGCTGATCTGTACCATAGACCACTGGTTAGCTTGAAGGGTCAGCAATGTCAGAAATACTTTGCCCTCTACTTTGGACCAAGAACTGTTGAGTCCATCCAGTGTTTGTGTGCTTGTAAAACTTTACAAACCAATCACACAAGGAATGATGGTGACTGATGTGATTCGATTAGCTAATATTCCCTGAGCAAAGAATGGCATTACATTTGATCCATTTCATGTTGCTTGAATTTGTCTGTCCTAGTCCTTAACTTCCAAATTACTAAAATAACAGCTAAATATCTACGTCTACTTCCCAAGGTATACATCATTTTCCAACCTGAAGGATATTCATTGAGTTTCTATTTAATACCCTTCCCCAGGCCAAATGTGTGATAATAAATGAAACTGACTACAAGTCAGATGATAAAATTATCTGTGATTTTTGTTTTGTTTATCCCCTTCTGATTATTGGGTCTTTTTAGCCTCCCTTGCCTTAGAGATGGCAGGTCTGTTTCAGCTTCAATCTGTGAATGATTACTGTTCTTTTCAGAAAACAGAGGATGGATAAGGGTAAATGTCCCCAGTTACAAAACAGGGAAAAGAATAAGGTCTGCACATTATAGGCCAATTCTTGAGAAAGTTCTAGAATAGATCATTTAACAGCTAATTGTTGAATACCTAGAAAAGGAGGGGGGTAGAGCCAAGATAGAAGATTAGAAGCAGCAACTCCGCCAAATTCCCCCAACATTTCCCTCCAAACAAGCTTAAAATAATGACTGAAATCAAACTTTGGAGTAGCTGAGGCAACAAAAGGTCAGGGTGATATATTTTTCCAGCCTAAGACAACTTAGGAGTGTTTCCTGGGGAGGTCTGGGACACTGGAGTTAAAGGCCAGGCCAGAGTACATGTGCGGACAGCACCAGCGGTGGGCCTTGGAGGCAGCCACAAGGGCTCTCAATGCAGAAATGGTAAGGGAGTTGGACAAATAGAAAGAGATTAATGGGGACCTTTGATTGTCAATGTGTAGAGCTGGTTAAGATTGGCAACTCTATTGCCCATATGCAGTTCTGGGTCATAGTTCCAGGAGAGAGAGGAGCATTTCTGTTCAGTCTTAAAAGAGCAGTGCTATTGAGTGCTGGTATAGGAGGGTGGGGACCTGGTCACAAGTCCAGGCCCAAGAGGAGCACTAGTACTTATTGCTTTAAGGGAACAGAGGTACTTTCTGGGTGAAACCTAGAGCACATACCAGGAGAGAGGTGACCACAAATCTCCCTGATTCAAACTACCTTGAAAGCACCAAAAACTTGCAGAGCCACAGACATAGCTCTGAAAACAGTAGCTGAAGTAGCCTGAAAAAAAGTAGCCTGAAAATTGGGACAGTGTGTCCCCACACCCAGGTGAGCAGAACCCCACTTTAACATACAGTTTAGGGAAGAAAGAGGCTGGAAAGTGAGAAAACAACAACAATAAAAATATCTTTACAGTAAAAAAAAAAAGGTATTACAGTTTCCCAGGTTACACTTCTCGACCCACCACCCCTCTGTCCTTGGCCTGGTAACACACTCCCTGCTCCCTCCTACCTGGCCTGTCCACTGCTGCCGCCATGCTGCCTACAGCCCTGCTCTACCATGAACTCAGCTGGCTGCAGTTGTGCCAAGCCTGGGTTCTGGCTGCTGTGGCTCCTCCAGCCCCTCAGGCCCCCTGCTGCATTCCCAGTCGCTGAGGTCCCAGACCATAGCTACTTCATCTTTGCCTCCCTGATATAGGTGTATTTCAGTGAGACCAATGTGAAGCAGGTGGATGTCCTCAACTTAGAGGGGAGACCTTTGGGATCCTCATTCTCCACATTCCCCACCCTGCAGGTGCTGAAGCCTGAGGTGGTGACTGCACATGGAAGATGGCAACAGCACCAAGTATTTTGTGAGCCATGGTTCTTTCACAGTGAATGCCAATTCCTTGGTACAGCTGCTGGCAGAAGAAGGTGTGGCTCTGGACATGCTGGGCCTGGCAGCTGGCCACCAGATCCAACCTGGAAAAGGTGCACTCAGACCTGTCAGGGGCATCAGATGAGGTAGCCCAGGCCGAGGTTCAAATCCAGATAGAAGCCAACAAAGCTATCGTGAAGGTGCCAGTATCATGAGCTGAGGAGCTGAACCCTTGGAGTAGTCCAGAGATGATGTGACTTTTCTGCTCCATGGCAATCACCCTGAGCTGAGGAGACCAGGAAATACCCAGGAAGGAAGAGCATGTCTAGCCCCTAATCACCCTCCCTGCCTATTCCCCTGCCCTCCATCCCCCAAACTAAAAACCATAAGCATTCTGGACTTAAAAAAAAAAAGCAAAAGAAAAGCTACTACAGTGGCAGGGAAGACCAAAACAAAAACTGAGAAGACAACAGTGTGAAACAGAAAGCCTCAAAGAAAAATGTTTATTGGATGCAAGACCAGCAAGAATTCCTGAAGGAATTAAAGAAAGCTTTAAGTGTAGAACAGAAAAAAATTGGAAAAGAAATGGGATGATGTAAGAAAATTATGAAAAGAGAATTAACATCTTGGTAAAAGAGACACAAAACTAAAGCAAATAACATCTTAAAAACCAGAATTGACCTATTGGCTAAAAAGGGGTTGGAATGAGGAAGAAACCAAAAATTCACTGAAGAAAAAATTCCTTAAAAAGTACAATTGGGAAAGTGGAAATTAATTACTTCATGATATATCAAGAAACAATAAAAACAAAAATTCAAAAGCATGAATAAATAGAGGAAAATATGAACTATCAAAAAAACTGAACTGGGAAATAGATCAAAGAGAAATAATTTTAAAATTATTGGACTACTTGAAATCCATAATAAAGAGAGCCCAGATATCATATTTCAAGGAATTAGAAAGGAAGATTGCTCCAATACCTTAGACACAATGGTTAAAATAGAAATTTAAAGAATCTACCCACCACCTCCTAAAAGAAACCCCAAATTGAAAACTCCAAGTAATATTATAGACAAATTTCAGAGTTCCAATAATGTAAGCATCCAGAAAGAAACAATTTGAATACCATGTAGCCACAGTCAGAATAACATAAGATTTTCACCTTAAAGAAGAAGAGGGCTTGGAATGTGATATTTCAAAAGGCAAAAAAGCTAGGATTGCAACCAAAAACAACCTACCCAGCAAAACTAATTATAATCCTTCAGGAGAAAAATAAATATTTAATGAAATAGGCTCTATTCAAGCTTCCCTAATATAAAAACTAGAGGTGAGCAGAAAATACAACATTCAAACACAAGACTGACGAGAAACATAAACAGGTAAAAATGAAAGAGAAATTATAAGAGAATCAATAATGTTAAACTGTTTACATTTCAATGTGGGAAGATAGTGCATGTAATTCCCAATAATTTTATCATTATTAGGACAATTAGAAGTAGTTTACATAGATGGCATGTGCATGAGGTGATTAGGTCGAGATGGTCTCCAAAAAAATGGAGGGGTGAGAAAGAGATAAATACTGGGAGAAGGGGTGAGGGGACTGTAGAATGGGGGAAAGTATTTCACGTGAAACACGTATACAATGGAACTATGAGGTCTGTATGCCAAGGAGAGCAAAGGAAAAGGAAAAGGACCTCTCTGTGTATGTGTGTATGTATGCATATGTGTATAGATGTGTGTGTCTGTGTGTGATTGTGACGGAGTACTATTTATGTTATAGTAAATTATTAGAGGAATGATTTCAGGGGAAAAAATGGGAAGAACTATATGAACTGCTGCAAAGTGAAATTAACAGAACAAGGGGATCATTGTATACAGTAACAGTAAAATTGTAATGATGATCAACTATGAAAGATTTGGTTACTCTGCTCAAAAAAAGACTCAACAAAATTTTGAAGGATTTAAAATGAAAAGTGCTATCCACCTCCAGAAAAAAAGAAATGATTAACACTGAGTGAAAATTGAAGGATAGATTTCTTACTTTATTTTTCTTGCTTTTTTGGCACAATATGGTTGATATGGAAATATGTTGCATGATTTCACATAGATAATTTTTAAAAATAAATTTTATGTTTATTTTTAGTTTACAACATTCATTTCCACAAGATTTTGAGTTAAAAGTATTCTCCCTGTCTTTCCACTATCCACTACCCCAAAACAGAAATCCCACTGAATACCCCCTCCCCCAATCTTCTCTCTCCTATATCCCCCTCCAACTTTCCAGTAGGGCAAGATGGATCTCCATACCCCAGTACATGTATATCTTATTTCCCAGTGAACATAAAAAATAATTTCTTTAGATATTTGACTTTAAAACTTTCAAGATTCTTTCCCTTCTTCGCTCATCATCGACCCTTACTGGGAAAATAAGTAATTTAGTATAGGTTGTATATGTGTAGTTACACAAAACATTTCCATAGTGGATATACTGTGAAAGACTAACTATATTTCCCTTCATCCTATCCCAACACCACTTGTTCTATTTTCTACTTTGACCATGTCACTTTTCAAAACTGTGTACTTATAACTACCCTCCCCCCAATATACCTGCATTTCCATCATCCTCCCTCTTGTCCCCTTCCCCCTACTTTACTATAGGGTAGATACCCAATTTAGGGTATATGCTATTCTGCTATTCCCTCCTTAAGCCAAATTCAATGAGAAAAGGTTTGACTCATTACCTTTTGCCTTCATATCTGTCCCCTCCATTGTAACAGTTTTCCATCGCCTCTTCTATATGAGATATTTGCCTCATTCTGTCTCTCCCCATCTCTTCTCATTATATTCACCTTTTAAATATCATCCCTTCCTATTCTTTATGTCCCCAATATAGGAGTGTAAAGTCAGATTTCTCTGTTGCTTTGCTTCCTTTACTTGCTCATGTTGCCACTCAATTACTTGACTTTTGAGCTTTTTGCCATAGTAGAACTCTGCTACCCGAGAGGGGAGCTTTGTCCTAATCCCTGGGGTTTGCTCATCTTCCACAACTATTAGTTGGCTGCCCTCTCTGAAGCCTCCACATTCTCTGGTAAATTGGTCACACACACCATGACCTCTACCCTAGATAATGATCCCGATCCAAGCAGGTTAAAGCAAGAGTGATTACCCCTCAGACTAGTCACTTGGTCCCCCTACAATCTTCAGGACAGGAGCTATCAAGTAGCCATGTGGTGGCATATGCATGGCCTTAGCACCTCAGCCATGTCTCCTTCCATGGGGCAAAGGCTGGACCTCACTCCCAAACTCCCTTTTATTCCAAAGTCCACACTGCACTGACCTCTCACTTTGTCCTTAGCATCTATGTCCTTAGATGTTTCTGGAAACTGCCACAGCTACTATACCACATCTCTGTGCTAGCCCTTTCCTGCCAGCCTGCTGGGCTGTATTCAGCTGGAGGTTAGCTTCTCTCTGTCATTTTGTAGGTTCTGTAGCTCCAAAGTTTGTTTAGAGTCATTTTTATATGAATTGGAGGAGGTAGAAGCTGGAGGCATGCAGAAGTCTGGTTTCTACTCTGCCATCTTGGCTCCTTCCTGAGTTACTCTATTTTTTAAGGTATTTTCTTCAGTCAGGTTGTTGATGCACTTTTCTTGACTTTCTTGCTTCATTCTCATTTCTCTTCCCAATTTTTCCTCCACTTCTTTTACTTGATTTTCAAAATCCTTCTTGAGCTCCTCTATGGTCTGTAACCAATTCATCTTTATCTTGGAAGCTTTTGGTGCAGGAATATTGACTTTATTATTTTCCTCCCATTGCATGCTTTGATCCTTTTGTCCCCAAATAATGAGTCTAAGGTTTGACTACTGTGCTTGCTTTGTTTCCTTTGCTTGCTTATGTTGCTACTCAGTTACTTGAGTTTTGAGCTTTTTGCCACAGTAGAACTCTGCTTCCAGAGAGGAGAGCTTTGTCCTAAATTGCTGCAGTTTTCACAGCTGCTGTAGCTATTATTTGCATGCCCTCTCTGCAGCCCACATAAGCTTTGACACCTGGTCATGCACTCCAGGGCCTCCACCCAAGATCCAAGCAGCTTAAAGCAAAAGTGTTTACCCTCTGAATGGTCACTTGATTCCCCTCTGATCTGTAGGCCAGGAGCTCTGAAGCAGCCACATGGCTGTGGCTCCAGGGCCACCACACCTCCACCACTTCTTGCCCAAGGGGGTTTGGGCAGGACCATGCCATCCCCTGCCCCCCAGTTCCAACAGAGTTTTACAATGACCTTTTACTTTGTCTTTGGCATTTATGGGTTGATAATTCTGGAAACCTCCACAGCTGCTAGTAATTCAATCTCCCAAAGTCCTCTCTAGCTACTGTTGAGTGGGGCAGCCCTGGGACTACAACCACAGCCTCATGTGGGGCTGGGATCTGCTCCCAGCTTGCTGCAATAGACCCTTCCCATAGGCCTGCCAGGCTGCTGTGAGCAGGAGATTTGTTTCTCTCTGTCACTTTGTGGATTCTGTAGCTCTAAAATTTGTTTAGAGTCATATTTTATAGGTATTTCAGGTGGTTATGGGGGGAGCTCACAGAGTTTTCCTGCTTCTATTTCATATGTATAATTGATATACTATTGCTTGCCTACTGAGTGGGGATAGTTAGAAAGAGAGAGAATTTGGAACTCAATTTTCTTAAAAATGTCAAATAATAAATACAAAAATTTTCTACATACACACACCACCTTAATTTGCATTATTATTTTTATTTAGATATGGAAATAAATAGTGATTAAAAAGAACATGGCTTCATCAAGAAAAATTATTACAATTTAAATTTTATTTCATTTTTTACAGGATTGCTAAATTGGTAGATAAGGGGGTATGTTGTAAATATAATTTATCTGGATTTTAAGCAAAGATTTTGAGAAAGGATCACATGCTATTTTCTAATGATGAAGAGATATAAAATAGATGATAGCATAATAAGATGGATTCGATTCAAGCAAATCAGTAAACATTTATTAAGTACTTATTATATGCCAAGGATTTTAGAACATAAGCAAAAGAAAAAAAATAAATTCAGTCTATTTCCTCAAATATTTTACTTCCTAATGAGGGTCAGACTCAGATCAATGTCATCTGATAGCTCAGTGTCAACATGACAAAAGGTCTAAAATACTTAAGAGATCTGTATTATTTAACTTTTTAATACATAATTATCTTTGATAAAGGCATTGAAGGCATATTCTTCAAGTATGCAGATGACATTATGTTGGAAGAGACAGCTAACAGAATGAATGACAATCATGATCCAGGAAGAAATTAATAGGTGCATCAGTAAGCACTATAGCATACCCAGGATGGCCTTCTAGCATAGGTTCTTTGATCTGATTTTCTAAAGGAAAGCAACTTTAAAGGGGTCAATTATCTTACTTTAATTACATTCACTAGTTCAAGGTAAAGGTCAACACCCTGAACATGAAGAAAATACAAACAGAGAAATTAGTACAGAGATTCAACAGACAGGACTCCAACTGTCTGAACAAAATAATATAACCACCTACATATACCAAAACACTGGGGAAGCACCAACAACTGAGTAGTCAGGGATCTCTTAACAAATGGCTACTCAGAGTCCTGTCCAGAAATCAAAAATTCCTTCTCATGAGTGAACCCCCAAAATAAAATAACAAACTCCCAGTATATATAGTTTTCAACTAATAAGCTCATAGCCAGAAGGAACTACAACCCTCAGGACTAAGTGCCTAATTAGCTTAGTACCAGAAGGTGCAAAAGCCTTCCTATGAGCAAACTTCCCTTTAAGCAAGCTCCTATTTAGGTAGGTTCCTCCCCCAATGGTGTGATTCAGGACATATCGTAACTGTGAAAGCAGCAACACATCCATGATTGAAATACCTGTGTACCTTTAGACCTGGGAACTTGGCTCCTGTTCCAAGAGCAAAGGGGACACATGTAGTCACATAGGACTATTAATGGACTGGACAGAAAAGATCTTCATATTCCATCAACATTATAATAGGATAGAATTTTGTGCTAAATTTAATAAGAGAAAATTCAATATAGTTATATAAATATACAGTTTTACATTTGGGTACAAAAATCAGCTTGAAAAGGACAAGGTGAGAGATTCATAATTAAAGAGTAATTTGTCTGGAAAAGATATAGGGGTCTTAACTGGACTACAAGGTTAATATAAGTCAACAATGTGATATAGGAGTTCAAAAATTAATATGACTTGGAGCTGCATTAAGGGAGAAATACATTTTAGGAGAAAGGAGGTGATAGTCATTTTGGAGTTACAGTATTTGGATTACTCATTTGGAGTACAGTATTCAATTCTTAGCACCACACTTCAAGAAGAATATTGTTAAGTGAATGTCTAGAAAAGAAAAAAAAACAATTGGGATAGTAATTGAGTTTATATCATATACCAATCAGTTGAAGGAGCTGGGGTGTTTAGCCTGGAGAAGAGAAGCCTCAGAGACAACATGATAACTGTGTTTAGATTTTCAAAGTGTTGTCATATGAAAGAAGAATTAGGCTTGCTTTCTTTGGCTCTAGAGGGTGGAACTAAGATCAATGGAAGAAAGTCACAAAAAGACTAATTTAGATTGGGGTCAGGAAAAACTTCCTAACAAAAGAGTTATCCATAGTAGAATAGGCTGCCTAGTGAGGTAGTATGTCCTTCCTCCTTGGCAGTTTTCAAGCTGATGCCGAATGATAACTTGTCAGATGTGCTATATCAGGGATTATTTTTCTATGAGTTGAACTAGATGGATATGGAGGTCCCTTTGTACAGTCATAATCTGTCATAATTTATTTTGTGAAATAAACAGTAAAAGACACACAAAGAGACAGACTGAGAGATGTAGACAAATTGATTGCACTGGTCAGGCTTTTAATATAAGCCAGATTGGGTGCAATTTGTGACAAAGATATATGTATGTATGTATATATGTATGTATGTATGTGTGTATACATATGTTATATGACATATAAAATATTTTATATATAATTGTATATAAATGTGTTATAAAATGGTTTCAAAAAGTCTTAGTATTTGTAATTAAAGTTTTAAAATACACTAAGACATTCTGAATACTCTGTATATAAATGAACAGAGATCATGCCCTTTAAGTCTTCTGAGATACTTCCACAGGACGATGGGATCTCCCCTTCTCTAAATAGCAAAACATTTAATATGATATTTACAACATACAATATTTCTGTCTCTATCATTGGTTATCTATATACCTACTTCTTCTGTATGTCCTACTAAAAATTCTTGAAGGCAGGAACTTATTTTATTAATTTTTATTTTTGTGTCTCTTGTAGTACCAAGCAGAGTGCCTAATATGAAGTAGATTCTTAATGAATAATTTATCATTGACCTGAACTACAGAGGAAACCTGGAGGACCTTTTTTAATTGATTCAGATTGAAGCAGACAGAATTAAAACAATTTGTAAAATGGTAATATTTCTGAGGGGGAAATTTTTGAAAGACTTTGGAACTAGAACTAATGAAATGGTGATCTGAAAGACTGAAGACTAAATACATCTTTTACCAGGGCAGCAAGATGGTGCAATGAATAGAGTACAGGCTTGGAATCATGAAAACTCATCCTCGTGAGTTCAAATCAGACCTCAAACACTTCCTAGCTGTGTGACCCTGGGCAAGCCACTTAACCAAGTTTGCCTCAATTACTTTATCTGTAAAATGATCTGAAGAAGTAAAGGGCAAACTATTCCATTCTCTTTGCCAAATGGGTATCTTTGCAAAGGAGGGATAGCAAATAAGAGATACACAAAAACATAAAATAAAAATCAGGAATAGAATTTATTAGTGGGAAAAAAAAGCAGGCATAGTAATCATGGTCTCAGACAAAGTTAAAGCTAAAATACATTTAATCAAAAGAGGAAAAAAGGGAAACTATGCTATATGTCAACCATATTAATCAATATCGTCTTAGATTATATACCATAACTAGACAGTACAAAGTTGGAATATTACTGTGGTGTAGGAAGTGATGAATTGGTGGACTTAGAAAAATATGAAAAGACTTGGACTTATCCTCAGGGAAACAGGGGACAAACAAGTATAATATGCTTATATATAGTCTTAAATAGATTCATATGAATGTATATCGCTCTCTCTATATATTTAAATATAATTATAGATATCTAAATATATGTATGTATATGTAAGCATATGAATTTATGTGCTTATGTATGCATGTAATGTATGTATGTATATGTGTATGTGTGTATGCATATGTATTTATTCTTGCACTTAATTGTAGCCTTCTTGGGGGATGAGGGGAAGAAGAGGGGAAAAAGAACAATGTAAAAATTACACAACAGAGAACAGAAGAAAACTTACAAGGAAGCAAAGATGGACACAATGTGTAGTATTTATTATATAGGTTTTCTTGAAATGGAAATGTATTGCTGTATATTTTGAAACCTCTCTTGCATTCTGTTGGCATATAGAGATGCTTTTTTTCTTATTTTGAATTTTTTTTAGTATTTAAGTTTAAAATAAATTAATACAATTTGAAAAAGAAAAGCCAAAATGGGTTTACGAAGAGTCAGACATGACTGAAAAATAATAACAACTGATCTCCTGCAAGAGAGTTGAAGAACTAAAATGACTTTTTTTTTTCAAGTTTGACCAAAATGAAAACGCTTTGTCAGACAATGTACTTCTGTAATGAAGGTCTTTTTAAATATTTACACATTTGGGGAGTAGGGCAGCAAGAGAAACTAACTATACATTTTTACTGGAAAATGATTTTAAAATAATTTGAAATCTTTAGAAATTGAGTGGGACTAAACACACATATACATAAAGACAAACTTGTGTCTCCTAAAATTATAGTATTATAAAAGTAGAAGAAACCTTAGAGGTCATCTAGCATTTTCTAGTTCAACCACCCCCCTTGCTATTCAGTAAGAAAACCTTTATACTCTTTCTCAGTGTCATTAAGCTTCTCTTTTGACATTTCCAGTGACACAAAGCTTACTGTTTTACAAGACAGCCTATTCCAAGGTTGAATTTCTCCAGTTGTAATTTCTATAAATCTTCAGGCTAAACACATTTTTTTAGTTCTTTTCATCATGGCTTGGTTTCCATACCGCTCTCATTTGTGACAATCCTTCTGTATGCGCTTGTGTTTTCCTTCTTTTTCTAATGATATCTAAGTAATGGGAACTATGGATATAAACAACCAGGCCAAAGTTCTGCAGAAGAAAACAAAAATGACTAAAACTTCCAGATCAAACATGCTGAGATAAAAGTTGAGATTCTCAAGCAGGACAGATTGGTTGGGAAATGGAGTGGGGTATCTTTGAAAAATATATTATATAGAATTTTAAAAGAGTTGAGCTTTGAAATGCACTTTGTATAGGCGTGTGAATATTGTAGTTACCTAATAAATGTTTGTCGAGTTGAATGGAATTTAAAAGATATATCTATGAGAGTATTGCATATTTTAGAAAAAAGAAATTACTCTGGGAATAACCAGAGAAAAGGTGAGATAAAGGCTGAGATTTTGAAGCTTGGCAGATGAGAACAAAAATGAGACCGAGATATTTACTATGCTAAACAAGGAGGCAGAAAGTCATAGACAAATGATTCATTTTCAAATCCTTGGTGTATGAGAAATAATGGACTGTGGGCTCTTAGATGATAAGGTATTGGGCATAGTATGGATGAATAGGAGATAATGATTAATGTTGAAGACAGACAGATACTCTTCAACAGAGAAATCTGAGCTGGTTATGGGATAGTAATAAGTTTGGGTTTCTACTTCCTCTGAAAATGAGTAATACTAGAAATACTTACTTTGTTCCTGAAATTAATTTAACACAATTTTGATCGGTAGGTTCTGCTCCTAACTCACTCTAATCAAAGATTGAATAAGAACTTTAACTCCATTTACTTCACTATATAGTGAGTAACAAAAATGCTTTTTTTTTTTAAATCTGAAACACACTTTCTTTTTGACAGAGAAGTGGGACACTATTAGGGCAGAATGATGTTTACATTGTCAGATGAATTCTCTGTTTTGAGTGTTTTTGCTTAACTGTTTTTCTTTGTTAAAAGGCAGGAATCACTGGCAGGCCAGGGAGGGGAGAAGAGATATTTCTACAAATGATTTTGATATAAAAAATAAAAGTTATCAATTTCAACATTTTAAAAGAAAACTGTTATCCACTTATTTTTGAAACAAACAATAAATAATTTTAAATTTGGTAATATAAAAACTTCCAAAATTACCATATCTTTTACAGCATTTCATTATGTAAATCACTTTACATTTCATCTAATATTTATGAATTAGATAACTGCCCTATTCCTATCTTGCACTGTCAATTTTCTAATTTCAGGGTGTTGGAAATGTTCTGAAAAGTATGAAACTTTTGTTTGAGGAACAAGAACCAACCAACCTGTTTCCTAAAATTAGTAAACCCCCATGAGGAAAAAAAGACAAAGGAAGTCATCTCATGGAAGAACTCAGGCTTTTCCTTACAGAGGACACTGTAACTGTCCTTCATTTTTCAGTCTTCTAAGACCTATCTGCATCCCCAGGCAGACTCCTGCCATATCTTCACAGCAGGCACAGAAACCTTGAAATAATTTCCTGAAAATACCCAGGAATGATAAAGATCCAGGGGTGGCAGGCAGAGCAAAACAGTCATGCTGGCTGTATAACTCTGCCCTTACTAAGGACAAAAGAAGGTTTAAGTTGTCACATGAGCTAAAATCACAGATCTGATAGGAGAGGTTTTATTCTTGTGATCACATAATACTTTTCCAAATAGTCAAAATTCTTATTATTTACTCCATATTAAGATTTGTAAGATTTTTTAAATTGTTTTTTTTAAATTATTTTGGATGTAGACACCATTTAGAATGGAAATATGCAAACACAAAGTAGAAAGGAAAGAGAAAATGGCATAAAACTGCTTTGTATAGATAAATTTTCTCCTTAAATTATGTAAGGATGTGGTTGTAACATCAAAGAAGGAAGGAAAGGAAGGAGGAAGGGATAAAGAGAGAGAAGCAAGACAGAATAGAAAGGAAGAAAGAGAAGGAAAGAGGGAGAAAGGAGAGAGAGAGAGAGAGAGAGAGAAGGGAGGAGGGAGGAGAGAGAATCCTTATAGCAAATTTAATCCAAATAAATTCCCACACTGGCTATGTCTAAAATTCTGTTTTTCATTCTCTACCCTGTCTTTCAAATCTCTCTCAAGCAGCAAGCTGCAGTTTTATTAGTTTCCTGGAGTTGTAGTTGACTTGCATGGAAAGAAAATATTAAGCCTTTTGAAGTTTTTGTTTTGTTTTTTTTTTTTAATTATTGTCATTGTGTACATTGTTCTCCTCATTTGGTTCCTTCACTCTGCATCAGTTTATATATGTCTTCCCAGGTTTCTCTGAAACCATTCATTTCATAACGTCTTCATTTCTTCACTTCCCTGTTCCATAATTTATTTGATCATTCCCCAATTAATGGGCACCCCCTTAGTTTTGAATACTTTGTCACAAGCACATGAAAAAAGAGCTGTCTTAATTATATCATAGCTACAGGTTATTTTTTCTCTTTCTTCGATTTCTTTGGGGTTATGAGCTAAATAGTATTATAGCTAAGTCAAAAAGTTTACACAAAAAAGTTTACACAGTATAGTGATTTTTTGGAAATAGTTCCAAATTACTTTCCAGAATGACTGAATCTATTCACAGCTCCACCGACAGTATGCTACTGGGCCTATTGCCTGAGAGCTCCTAAAACAACTGCTTTGTCTCTGTTTTTGTCATTTTTGCCAATCTGATATGCCAAATCTTGTATGATACAAGTACAAAGAATAAAACATCCCATATTCAAATGGAAGTTCCATTCTAATAGTGGAGAAAACAAGTAGATATAAAGTATATACAGCACAGACACAAAATTAATAGATACAAATATATACAAAACAATTGGATACTAGTCAGGGGTGGGGTACCTGTGACCTCAAGGCCACATGTGACCCTTTAGGCCCTCAACTGTGGCCTTTTGACTAAGTCCAAACTTCACAGAACAAATCCCCTTAATAAAATGATTTGTTCTGTAAAACTTGGACTCGGTCAAAAGGCCACACTTGAGGACCTAGAGGGTTATATGTGGCCTCGAGGCTGCAGGTAGCCCACCCCTGGACTACATAGTTTAGAAGGGTGGACTGTAGTACTTGGAGGTATCAAGAAAAGTTTCATGTAGATTGTGCTGGGGCTGCATCTGAAAGAAGAAAAAGGCTCTAGAACGAAGGAAGGCTTAGATTACAGTCATTAGGAAAATCAATCAAATGGCACCAAGATAGAAAGTGGAGTTTTGTGTTTGAAAAATGAAGAAATTCATTTTGGATGCTTTGTAAAGTAAAGGAGGAAGAATAATGCCCAAAGGAATTCATAACATTTTACTGACTTAAGAATTCATTTAATACAAACTACTTTATAAATGAGGAAAGTAAGAAAATTGCTTCAAAGTCACATGAGAAGTTGGCAACAGAGCAAGAGTTTGAATAAAAATTCATTCTTAAAAAAGTTTTTATGTTTCCAAGAGTATGCATTTGATCACATCATTCTATATTTTGTCTTCCTAAATTACAATTTTATTGCTTCATATACCAAATGTAGAAGTCATATTTAATGAGCTAAAAACCCTAGTTCAGCTCAGCCTCTGTCCTGAAAACAAAACAAAACAAAACATCATTTGCTTAAAGAATTCTTCATGGAAATGACGACATCCATGGTTGCCAGAAGGAATGTCCATCTTCTTCTATGACTTAGGTCCATGGATCCTATGAGAGCTCTTTACTTTCTGTGAGAAGGAGGTGCTTAGTCACAACTATATTTCAGGCCCTCACCTTGAGAAGTCACTGCACCTCAGAAAATAGCATTATAACATGGAGAGAGCACTGTTTCTACACATTGGAGGACATGGGTTCAAATCCTGACTTGGTCTCATTACTTGTACAATGTTGAGCTACAGTTTCTCATATAAAGTTAAGGAGTTGGACTAGGTAACTATCAGGTCAGTTCCAACTTAAAATCCACAATCCTATCATTCATTTTATAAGAACCTAGAATTCTATCAGACCATCCAGAAAGTCAATGTCTAATCTACTGCATTTTATTTTTTAGGGTCAACTTGATCATTACTTAAATTCCTAGGTGCTGAAATCTTTACATAGATATAATTGTGAAAATTAATTGTTTTTGTGAAAATTGTGAAATGATTGTGAAAATCCATGTTTGATTGGATTAATCTTCCTCATGTTGCATAAACTTTGAAGCCTCTAAACACCAAATAGAAGTTGCTCTAAGCAGACACAGATTAGCTACAACCAAGCATAATCATAGGCTCTCTAAGCAGATACCAGGTCTTCACTTGATGGCAGTTCTGTCTCAGATTGGCTCTGACACTACCACTATCATCCATAATTCTTTCTGTGGAAACTCTATGAGCAGTGCCCCACTTCTAACATCATGATCATATGGCCTTCAAGATGTTACATACCTGCCAACTGTGTCTTCCAGTGATCAGAAATGCAACGTAACAGCTGTTGGTATATCTAGTCACGTGCTCTCAGAACAAGATTCAAGAAGATGGCTAATAGGATCAAATAACTCTTCCCAGTATCCATCCTCCAGTCCTGAGAGTCAGTAACATTAGGTTTTGTCACTGATCTGGGCAGAATTACAATACAATCTTGGTTCTGGTAGGCATCTGACCCAGATGATTAAGTAGTTTCCACATGCTTGACCATAAACAAAATAACCCTTTTATTCCTAAAATAAATGTACAGACATTATAGGTCTCCCTCTGATGTAACCTTTAGTAAAGATTTACAATTCATCTCACACTTTTGGACTTGAGGTAAAAAAATCATCTTTCCATAGCCTGTCAGTAGAATATAAGTGCCTTGAAGGCAGGGGCTGTTTCATTTTTTTTTCTCTTTTTATCTCTAGCACCTACAATTATGTCTGGAACATAGTAGGTGTGTAATAAATGTTCACTGAATTGAATTGATTCAAAACAGCAAAAAACATACATAAACAAACCTAGAATAACGCTTCTATCATCAGAATGGATGGGCCACGCTTAAGGATGTTAAAATTCTCTGTGCACTTTATCTATACAGACTACTTCCTTTTATGATAATTAACGTTTCTACACATTTTGTCTTCTCTGCACTCATCTCATATACCAGTTTCTGCATTTAGCAACTACCTAGAAGAGCTGAATGCTGCCCAAACTGACTTGTCATATATTCTATGAGTAGTCAAAGTAACAAACTACCAAGGAGACTTTGAGCATTGGAGGGAAGGCCTAGCTCCCTATCTACAATATTTGAACTAGTAGAGACCATCTTCATCATTCAAGTGGTAAGTCATTTGACATATTGCCCGCAAGTTCACTCCTAATTATGTATCTACCCTGTGTTTCGTAAGTCTTTGGTATAATGTGATCATTCCTCATCATCACTAATGATGGATGGGGAGGGAGAAAGTATTCTGAAATCTGCCAGCTGTCTCTAGTTGTATTATTATAAAACTAGAGAATAGTCTCGTGTCCCTTTCCCCCTCCTAAAATGCTTCAGCAGATTTAAGGGGGTGGTTTGGTGAGGCCAAGGTGGTGAAGTTCCTACTAATTCCATACCATACACATTCTCTGCTGCCTCTAATGCCCTATCCTTGGACCATATGCCTGCCAGTATAACTAGTTCAATGGTTATACAACAAACAGTATAACAGAAACATCTGAGATACTTCTAGTTGAAGATATCCTAAACAACCCTTTCTTTTTTTTCCCATCCACTAGTAGTGATGATAAGGAGTGAGCACATTATACCAAAGACTGGAACGCAGAGGAGATATGAAATGAAGAGTGTATTTCCAGCCAGTAGGTTGAATAGAATGGGTAAAACAAAGACTTGCCGAGGACGTCTGAATAAAAAGAAAGTGACAAATCTGGACCATATCAGGGCATCAATAAAAGCAAAGGTAAAGACACATTCGATTTTTAAAAAATCTTTTAAAACCATAATATTTTAAAATATCAAATAAATTTATATATTCTTCCAAATTTTAAAGTACTATAAAAATGTTACCAATTAATTCAAACAAAGATTCAATTTCTTACTCTCTGAATTTTGGCTATTAGAATTTCTAGGTTCTGAACTCTAATCAGTACCAATTCCACCACTTGCTTCAGCCCCTTGAATATCGATGATTCAAAGCTACTCTGGTAACTAACCTGGCCTGGTCTTCAGATTTCTTCTGTCTCAAATCTTGCCACAAG
>WOXC01007046.1:0-146247 GCA_011680675.1 Gymnobelideus leadbeateri
TACAGATGAGGAAACTGAGGCAAATAGAGGTGAAGTGACTATTATGTTTGTGGGTTACATTGAGAAAGTAATGGTATCCAGGACTAGGGAAATTATATTCCTGCTCTACAGTTGTCAGATATTGTGAGTATTGTGTTCAGTTTTGGGAGCTACATTTTAGGAAGCATCAACAAGCTGGAGAACTTCCAGAGGAAGAGAACCAAGATGCCGAAGAGCCTCAAGTTCATGCCTTATGAGGAAGGGTTAGAAAAACTTGAAGTTTTTAGCATAAGGAAGAGAAGACTTAGTACAGGTGGAAGTGGAATCATGATAGTGGTCTTCAAATATTTGAAGTATTATCATTAGAAACATTGATTAGATTTGTTCTACTTGACCACAAAGAGCATAACTAGCAGCCATGAATAAGAATTGTAGAAAGACAGATTTTTGGTTCTGTGTGAAAGGAAGGAAAATGTCCTAAGACTGGGTTATCCTCAAAGTACAAAAGGACATCATTAAGATGTAGTGTATTCTCCACTGCTGGGAATTTTCAAGTGGAGGCTGGATGGCTGCTTAGTGACATAGATTGAATTTGATTGTCTCTCAAGTTTTTAGGGGCAATCTAAGGATTTGATCTTAAGTATAAAATGAGACAATATTTGTAAAGCATTTAGTATAGTGCTTGGCACATAGTAGCCAATTAATAAATGCTTGTTGCCTTCCCCTTCCCTTAAGTCTCTTTTATATCTGAGTTTCTGTGATTCTGTGAAGATTTACATAAAAATGTTTAACTAAAAAAGTTTCCACATTTTAAAGAGTTAGCTTTATTTATATGGAACATAATTTATGTGGAACACTTCATGTCCCTTTCTTTGTTTAGATTGATTTTTTTTTCTACCCTTTGAGAGGAAAAAAGTTATAAAACCATTTCTTAAGCCATGTCTCCCCCTACTCCTCAAATAGCTAGTTTGCAATGAGTCACTTGGAAATATGTCATGTTGACTTTTACTTTACTCTCCTCCACTGTATTACTTCCCTTCCTTTTGACAAACCATCTACAACAAAACCCCTCCATTCACCAGAACAACTAAAGCAAAAATCCTCTTAGCCCTAGCCATAACTACAGTAATAATATTAAGTCTTTTTGCCTTCTGAATGGTTTCTGGATCACCCCACAGGTAGCAATTTCCCTTTTCTTCCAGGAAACACTAACAATAAATGTGGGAGGCAACATGACCAAGGAGATAAAATGCTGGATTCAGATTCTGGAAGAACTGGGTTCAAATATAACCTCAGACCCTTCATAATACCTGTGTGGCCCTGGACAAGATACTTCACCTTTCTAGCCCTCAGTTTCTTCATCTGTACAATGAAACTGTTGAGACTGGTGACTTCCAAGGTCCCTTCCCTTTCTAAATCTATGATCTCATGATGCCATAATGTTCATGCACTGCTATAATCAATAAAATTATTGGCTTTGGGTTGTTTGTTTCTCTAAATTTGTGTTCTTAGGCTTGGCTTGAATATAAGTGCCCTATTTATTCCCCTTGGGTCTTTTATTAAAATTCATTTTTCTAACCCATCTTTTTAGTTTACCTTTTTCCATGTTCTTTTGTCAAGGACAAAATGGCTTTCACTTTTGACCTGGTCCTCCAACTATTAAAAATCAAAGAATTGGCTAATTAAATTACTTTACTTCTTACTTAGCCACATCTAGAATTTTCTACTAAATTCTCTCATGGCTGTGCCTCTTTTTACAATTCATCTCTCTTAATAACTGGGAGATTTTTCTTTTATGTATCTAATTTTATTCCCTAATAAGAAGTCTGTTGTTTTTACCATTGTTCACTATCTTGTTTTCCTTAAGTCTAAGAATACAGAGGAAAATCTTTACACTCCCCCCGCCCCCGCCCCAAGACTTCTCACTCCACAGCACCAAGAGGCCTCTTCTTTTCCTTGACTATTTAAAAAAGAACATCATGATCATCAGTGTTTTGTTCAAACAATTATTATTTTCTTCTCTTGATTGTTTTGTGCAGTAGGACCCAGAGAGGTCCTAAAATAGATTTCTTCTGGTTTAAAAATTCAGTTTTCAAAACATGAGCTATTTTAACTTAGGGATTTTTAAGGCCAGTGGAGTTAGTAAGCAGACAAAGAATATGTGCAAGTGAGTGCTCCTTCATTTTTGGAAATTCAAAGCAACTTAAGGACTCTTGGCTGTTGAATGATGGGGGCCTCAGTATTCTTGAGTATGGGAGAAATTGTCATATGGAGAGAGCAGTCAGTCAAAACAGAGACTTTCTTCTGAACCTTCTTTTGTTTTTCACATGACTTAAAAATCATTACTTAGCTAATTAGTGGTGGATATCATCTATGTGCCTCTTCTGAATCAAAGATCAATAATTACACTTACATCCAGAACAGCAGAACATTTTCCTGAAAGTACTCCGAAGTTCTGGGCTCCGAAATGCATAGATCATTGGGTCAATGACAGCATTACACATAATCAGCATTCCATTCACCTGGAAGATGGACAAATAGCAGGCACAGTAGGGATTATTTGGGCAGAATGTCACCAGGAGGATATGGAGGACAAAGGGGGCCCAGCAGCAAAGGAAGATGCCAAGTAGGATGGTGAGTGTGATGGCTCCTTTCATGTTGGCTCTTGGGTGCACTCTATTTGAGGGCAAAGAGGTGATCTTCTTGGCATGGGAATGAGCCAGTAGGAACATATGCACATAGAGACACAGGATAAAAATGAGCATCAAAGGGAACAGTGAAGTGAAGGAAATGACAGTGGGCACATCATAGGAGAAGATGACCATGGTGATACCACTTCCAGTACAAAATGCCCAGATTACTGCTAGGATGCTTATAGCACGTCTCATTGTCATGATACTGTGATACTGCAGAGCATGAAAAATTGTAATGTATCGGTCGGCAGCAATCACGGATAAGCTGAAAATTGATCCAAGCAATGAAAGGATGAACAGGGAGTCTACGACATCATCTGCTGTGGTTTCAAAATCTCCACGAGGCTTGAGATAGCCCATGTTCCGGAAGATGATCAGGATGTTCTCTAGTATTTTATATAGGCTTCCCAACATGTCTGAGACTGCTAAGCTACAGATAAAAAAATACATGGGGGAATGGAGGTTCCTGTTCTTGATCACAGCCAGAAGGACCAGCAGATTCTCCAAAACTCCAATGATGGAAATGGCAAAGAACACTTCTTCTGGGACCACAACTTGGATGCAATCTGTATTATTTGTGGAGTTTTCAGTGATATTTTCAGGGGGATTGACACCATGTCCCAGAATCTTAATCAACTCATGAGCTCTATCTGTCCGCATTTCTTCTGATCTTAGTGCTAAGGTGAAGGTATTACTCAGATTTGAATTCCCAGAAAAATTGATCTGTTACTCAGAATAGTTTTCTTTTTTATTCTGAGTGAAGTACTTGCTGGGGACTTGATGGAAAAATATTGCTGCCTAAAGGATAATACATAAAAATATCAGTCACAAAACTGATTAATAAATATAAACAGGGTCAGATAGGTGTTGTGGTGGATAGAGTTCAAGGCCTGGACACTTACTAACTATGTGACCTTGGGCTCAGTTCCTCAGTGAGCTGTAGCTGGAGAAGGAAATGGCAAACCACTCCAATGACTCCAAAGGGATCATGAGGAGTTGGAAATGCCTGAAAAATGACTAAACAACAACAACAAATATAGACAAGATCCAGGTTATTAGAATAATAGAATTTAAGAACTGAAAGGAGTGGCAAATGAGCAAACTGAGGCAATGGCTTTTTCAGTCATGTATCTGTATGTGGTAGAACTGGGATTGGAATTCGGGTTTCTTGACTTCAAGTGCACAAAACATTTTGCTATACTATACCACCTACTTAACTCTACTATCATCCCTATTATTGGATGTTTCTAGTTAAATTGATTTGAGTGAAATAATTTTCCAGACTCTCACACCAATCTTAGCACTTCACTCAGTAGAGTCATTAAGTGTGTGTTTGCACAGGAGAAGTTAGGGGGAAACCATTTTGGAACCCAGAACAAATAACACTCTATGCTCCTTGAAAAAGTGAAATTGAAAGTTATCTTCTCAACATGGCAGAATGTAAGTTCCTTGAGAGCAGGAGCTATCTTACTTTTATATTTGTACCTACTTAATGCTTTTGACTGATGGGGTTACTGTTCTCTGTTACTGTGTATCTTCTGTAGTCTCTCAATCCTCTAAATAAATAATCACAAGGGGCTGAATTTGAGCTTAAATATAGAGTAGTCTCTCGGGGCAACTAGCACCAAGGTCCAGTATTGCCATTTTGGCTGTTATGTATGTACTTTGTGAGGCCTGCAGGGTCTATACCCCACCAAATCTATTAGGTTTAAGTATGTCTGAGTCTTTTCTAAATCAGAGGTTATTACACTTAAGCAAACTCCAGAGTCTGGTCAAACCACGTTTCCCAAAATGTAATTGGGAAATGTTTAATAAAATAAAAAAATTCAATGTTGATTTGTGGTTTTCTAAGTCAATTGCTGCCCTCAGGCATCAGTTTCTCTTTGAGTCTGACACCCCTGTAAAATCTAGGCATTGGCCATTACAGGGCTTGAATGCTGAACTCCTCAAAATAAGGATACAATTGTGTTCTAGAAGAAGCTATTTAATGAAAATTATAAGGCACATGGACTTAAGGGAAATTCTTAGTTCAATGACACTTTCCCCCCATCAGCCTTCAGGACATTTTCTCCTGGATTTGATAGTGGCACCTCAAAGTCATTATGTCTAAAAGGAAGTCAATTATCTTTCCTCTAAACTCTACTCCTCCATCCGACTTTACCATTTCTATCATCTATACAATTAATCAGTCAGTCTTCTGTGTTTGAAACTTTCTTATTCTTTTCCCTCTCCATCACTCTAATCAGTTACAAAGTCCTGTCAATTCTGCCTTGCATCCATCCTTTCCTCCCCAGTCTCCTTGTCAAACGCTAGTACAGTCCCTTGTTACCACTAAGCTGAACAATTATAAAGAACAGCTATTTCCACTTTCATTCTCTCCTATTGCAAACTACTTCTCTCTGCTCCAGTTAAACTGGAATACTTGTGGTCTTCTGAATGAATACTCTCATATTCTCTCCTCATAATGCTATGTTTTTGCTATATCTGGAATACTTTCCTTTTCTGTTTGTTCAATTCCTTTTAAAGCTCAACATCTTTTAAAGTTCAGTTTGAATGCTGTGTTCTTGAGGAAGCCTTCTCTTGTTCCTATTCCTCCTCCTTGTCCTTTCCAGGACTTCACAAAACAATTTACTTTTTATACGCTCTTATCTATCATATATTAATTTGTACTATAGTTGTATGTCCTATACTCCCACAATATTCAAAAATTTGCTTATTGTTCTCTTTGCCCAGGTCTTCATTTCCTTGCTCCCTTGCTGGGCAACCTTATCACTTCCCTCTGCCATGCCACTTTCTTTTCTTTTCTTTTTTTTTTTTTGGAGGGTGATTGGGGTTAAGTGACTTGCTCAAGGTTACACAGCTAGTTTTTGTGTTGTGTCTGAGGCCAGATTTGAACTCAGGTCCTCCTGACTCCAGGGCTTGTGCTCTATTCACTGTGCCACCTAGCTGCCCCCAGGCCACTTTCTTTACAATGAAATATTTCTCAAATCCTCTATCCTATAGGAATCTGAAATAAACTCACTAGGATCAATCAATCAAAAAAATTGTTAAGCACTACTATATGCCAGGCACTATGCTAAATGTTGGGGATACAAAAAAGGGGGCAAATGACAGCCTTTACCTTAGGGAGTTTACAATCTAAAGATTTACTCTGTGACTGATAACTTAGTGTATTCTCCATTCTCCACTAACTATCTTTTTCTTTCCATTTCCATTCCCATTGTAGTTACAGCAAACTGAAAGAAATAGAAAAAAAGCAAACCCAGAGCAAAGGTCTCAAATGTTAATGTTTTTGCCTTTGAATTATAAAGCACATTTTTGAATGTATGTAAAAAGACAGTTCTATGACAAATTATATACTGTGTATCCATGAAAAGGGGGCACAAAATAATGTTGATGCTCAAATACTCAGCAGTATAAGATTATCACAAGACACTATTACTTAGTAGATAAGACCTAGGGAATTGCATGAGGAACTTAGAAGTTAAGTGATTTGTCCAAGGACACATAGTCAGTAGATATCAAAGGCAGCTCTTCCTGACTTCTTTTAGACTGTAAGTTCGAAGGCAGAGACTATCTTTTGCCTTTCTTTGTATCTCCAGCACTTAACATGGTGCCTGCCATATAGTAGGCCCTTAATAAAGAAATCCTTCCTGATTTTAAGACTGATCTTATTCCACTATATAACATTAATTTTCTTTAAAAACAAATAACCAAAACCAAATTCATATTGATTCACAAAATATTTGACAGTAAATTAAAAGTAACCAGGCTCTTTGCCTCCAAGAGATTGAACTTTCCTCATTTCTATGGAGGGAAAAGCAGTAAGTGTGAGATTCTGGGAGCTCACCCTTGAATGAAATCTGAATGCTTGAAAGAAGAATTTTCCTTGAAAACACTCTTGGGTTTTCTTTAGCACAATCAAAATCAGGGTTGCAGCATGGCCTGTACAAATGAAGGGAGCAAACAGCCTCACCTTGAAGAGAATACCTTCAGATGGATAAACAATTGCTGAAATGAAGGAAAAATAAGGCATTTTAGAAAATAAATCCCAAAGCTGCTCTTCAATAAAGAGAGAATCTGTGTTTGTAAACTAACTTTGGCTTTTTCTAGGAGTTGACTAAGGGCTAATGATCATAAGTTTGTTCTCTGCCAAGCTAGCATTTTGTTTTGATGTCATTTTGTCATCAGTTGACAAGCTTTTATTAAGCACCTACTATGTATGCAATAATATAACCATACTCTGAACGGAGAGCCAATAAAGCAGAATTAATCAGGATTAAACTTTAGACAAATCTTGGTTCAAAGTAGGATTCATTAAATTATATTCTTTATGTCTAATTTCTCAGCACTGGAATTTGCTTTTTCCCTGAGGCAAATACTGAGTTTAGACACCTTGATCTTTGAATAATAAGGGTGTTATAAGGATTCCCTCCTTTATTAGAGTAAAGAGTAAAAGTCATTCCTTGTTCATTAATTGTCCAGCACAAATGGGGCTAGATAAGGCTCATGGAATGAAGGAGCATGAACCATTTAAATTGTGGCAATTATTCCAGAAATTCAGTCTACAACCACTTTCTTTCTTTGAATTTTCTCTCTCTTTCACCCGACCCCCTTCAGGTGGAAAGATCTGGTCTAATAGCTTGCTTGGTTAAAGGAATGGGACTTAGAATTCCAATTTTTGGAGGCAGTTTTAGAAGACGATCTGTGTATATGAAACCTGAAAGGGAATCAAGACTCATTATTTTAAAAGATAGGGCCATGGCCAAAGAATTCACCAACTAATGACCAACATATGCAAAATGATATTTATCTTTATTATTTTGATTGTCTAAAAACCTTAAGGGCATTTTATCAGCTAGTTAAGATGCAGCATTTAACAAGATAGATGTCTTTGGTGACTTTAGAGATATAGCCTAATTAATGTTATATTCCTGAGTAGCTGGCCTTTCTAATTAAGATTTTAAGTAGTAAAAATAAAACTTGACTCAAAACATAGTATTTCCCTTGGCCCTTTTTACCTCCCTCATGCACTTAACTCATTCTCCCAGATATGGTGGTAATTTAAATACAAGTCTTTATCTTCCTTCCAAAATTGTAAACTCCTTAAGGGAAGCCATAGAAACTTATTTATCTTCCTCACCCTAGTACAATGCCTTGGATGAAATGTATATGCAACACATGTTTGATTGAATGCATAAACAATATCAATTGGATTTTCTAGCTATTTCTCTCTCAGATTATCTTAGAAAAGGGGTCCTAGATTAATGAATCTGTGAAAGCACACAATCCAAATTTTAAAGTGATAAAGGGCATTAATATTTAGAGTAGGCTGCAAGGGAGAACTATAGGTACAGTGAATCTGTGTTCTAGATTTTCCATGATAGTTTTAACTTCAAACATTCTGTTCTGTTGTCTCTAGAAACCATTACATTTTGCTATAATTTTGAAATTTCTGACAAATAATAACCGAAGAGCATATATTTAAAGACTTCAGAGAAAGATTATACAAGATCACCTGGACTAAAATTATAGAAAGAAAATCAGTCAAAGAGGGATAGGAAGGTCTTAAGAATGAAATTCTGGATATACAAAAAGAAACAGTTCTAAGAAGAGGGGAAAAAAGAAAGCTCTCTCAGTAGATCAATGTGTATGCGCAGGGAACTTAGCCTCATCTTGGATAAATGATCAGAATTCAAAATGATATGAATGGGATAACTATTAAAACAAATTGGATAAGATAAAATTTAATAAATTTGATGGGGATAGCATAAAATTTTAGGTCACAAAATCAATTTCAAAAGTATAGAGTAAGTACAGCTAGATAGCAGTTCATCTCTTTGAAGGGCTATAATGTAAAGTAAAGAATGATTGGACTTGTTCTGTTGGGCCCAGAGGGCAGAATGAAGATCAACATATTGATGTTATAGAGAAGAAGATTTAGCCTTAATGTCTTCATAACTTTTCTAAGAATTAGACCAATTGAAAGTGGAATGGACTGCCTCAGATGAGCTGGTCTACCCTTCACTGGAGGTCTTCAGGCAAAGGCTAGATGACTACTTTTTGGATAAAATGTAGTGCATATTCTTGATATTCTCCAAGTTTAACTAGATGGCCTCTGAGGTAATTTCTAATTCAAATTCTGTAATATTAAAGCAAAATATTCACAGATGGGTAAACACAATGTAATTTGGTGGTGGTGGATGAAGGTTACTAGTAATTGGAGGTTTCAGAATCAGTCTTCTGTGGAGGTAATAATTGAGTTGAATTCTGAAGGGAACTAGAATCTATAAGCAGTACAGACAAGAAATGGGTGTATTCTAGATGAGTGGAACAATATGAGATGGAATATCATGTAGTAGTTATAGCAAGTAGATCAATTTAGCTATACCAGAGAATATGTGAAGGGAAACATGTAAAATAAACCAGTACTGGTCAATCAAAGTCATATTGTGAACAAGAGATTAAAAAAAAAATCATAGCTAATAGGAAGTCAATGGGGTTTCTTGACCAGGAGACAGTCTTAGTAAGACCTGTGCTTTAGAAATATCAGTTTTGGGGTGGCTATGTGGCGCAGTGAGTGTCGGCCCCGGAGTCAGAAGGACCTGAGTTCGGATCCGGCCTCAGACACTTAACCCACACAAACAAAAACCTAGCCGTGTGACCTTGGGCAAGTTACTTAACCCCAATTGCCCTCCAAAAAGCAAAAAAAAAAAAAGAAAGAAATAGTTTGGTAAGTAGGTAGGGGTTGGACTGATGAGGAGATAAGGAAGGAAGATAAATTATTATATAAATTTATAAATAAAAATATCATTAGACCTTGTGTTCTAACTTGTAGTTCAGAAAAATGGTCACCTTTGAATATAAGAAAATGTGTACAACTGGGAAAGTAATCTGTCCAGAACTCATGGGTGGTTGTCTGCTTGGAAGCAAGCACTTTGTTCTTTCTTGTTTCATGCTCCTAAATCTTCAATAGCTTGTATACAGTTCTATATAGCCTTTAAGCACTCATAAATATAAATTGAATATGTGGACACATTATAAAGGTGACGACTCATGAACTGAGATGTTTTTCCCTGGAGAAAGAAGCTATACTTTCATTTGTATTGAATGAAATTAATTCCCTTTTCCAATAACTCCATTTGATGCAAGCTCCTAGCTCTGGGATTTGGTTAATGAGCTGTAGAAGTCAATATTATTGATTACAGTGCTATAGAAGATTCCTTAGGTTAATTTCTTTACTTTGCATAATTCAGTAGGCATTCCTATAGTTTTATTTATCTGTGTGTCCCAAGACTTTGCAAATTAAGCCTTGAGAAATTTCTTCCTTAGTGGCTTAAGTAATGTTGAAGGTATTGGAGGTGAGTGAATATTGATTTCCAAAAGTTAGAAATGTAATTTCCCATGGCTGTGTGTATTTATATGCTCTCTTAACTGAACCCCAGTGCAGGGCTTTAACATTTTAAAGCTTGTTGAATTGGTGACATGATATATATATTATGCTTAAACTTTAACAGGAAAATTACATCACAGAATGTAGGAAAACTCAGAGTTCCAGAGGACTACTCTAAGAAAGGATAAGTCTATGAAGTAATGTTTGGTAGGGTTAGAGCATGCTAGGGCTCATCAGGTATGCTGCTGAGAATGTCTTGGAAGGTATTTTTTAATCATTAAATGAAAGAAAAACATGGTTTCTGATTATTTTTGAAAAAAAAAATCTCTTGATTTCTTTTCCCTCAAGGTAAAAGTTGCCAGAACTATCTGTTCAATCCCTTCATTAACATTTCAGTTCACTATGTGATATACATATGGATGACATTTTTGGCTGTAGAGAACTTGGTCATAATTATTCACAGAATATTTGTCTTTGAGTTGCATTTTATACACAAAAAACTGAAATAAATATAACACCCCCCAAACCCACATTATATAACCCAAATTAAGATGAAAAGTCCAATTATGAAAATGGAGAAGGTATATTTTCATGATACTTGTCTCTTGTTTAAGCATATTCAAAGGAAGCAGTATTATTTTCTTAGGAAGGAAGCTAATGTTTTTCAAAAAGGAAGAACCATATTTTTTTCATAATAGGGGTTAACTAAAGTACAGCCTATCTTCTGAAAGTTCTGTTCCTGTTGTGACATTCTACCTTTGAAGTCACATTTTTTTGTCCCAGTGATTCATTATTGTCATCTTTTTTAAGATCATAAAATTCTCATAAACAATATTCTTGGAATTATCACTCCATGAAAGCAAAGTGTGAGAAGGTGGTATGTGGTTGGTATTTTTAAAGGAAGTATTTTAAAGCAGATAAAGACTTTGGGAAAGACAGTTGAACTTTTGGTGTATTCTCCACAGAGTTTGCAGTCACTATGAAAACAAATACTGGTTGCTTCTAGGTTTAGACAAAACCACAGCTGACCCAATGAATATTTGGGAATGGCTTAAAAGAAATTTGCCATCCTCTCTCTTTCCTTGATATGTTAGTTTAATTTCATTTTCATTAGACAATTTAGCAAATGTTTATGGAGAATCTATGCATGATAGATACATAGGCCAAAGACAGGGCAAAAGGAGAAAGTGGCAGAGCCCATTGGGAAAAGTATGTATTAGTGAATGTGGGCAGTGTCAGTGAAAATAGTTGAGTTCCAAATAGAGCATTTGTAGATCCTATGAAATAAAAAACCCCTAAACTATATATAGTTTATGTATAAATACACAATCAGTCTAAGTGATGCGTTTTTATATTTTAACCTTAAGGAAGGTCATTCCAGGATGAGCATATTCTTTGTCACTTAATTTTCACTTCAGTTGCTGGTGTGTTGGAGATAGAACAGTATATTGCAATTTAAAGTTCCAATTTTTAATAAACATCCATTGACATGATAGTCTCCTAACTCCTATTTCAATCCATCTTGCAAACATTCTTCTTGCCAGAAGAACCCTCCTAAAATACTTATTTCCACATCTTACTGTTGGTGCTTGCAACTCAAAATACTTCAGTGGCTGCTCATTTTCCTTTAGAAGAGAGTTAAAATTCTCTAACATAACATTTAGCATAACATCTACTACCTATCTTCAAAATCATATCTCCCAGTATACTTGTACACAAAACCTCTCCTTTGCATTACTGCCTCCTTGCCTTTGCTTATACTTTATCCTCTTCCTGGAAAACCTTTGCCCTTCTTCTCTCTTATCTGAATTCTATCCATCCTGCAAGGCCCAATTCCTTCTTGAAATCTTCCTTAATGACCCAGCCCAAAATGATTTCTCTCCCATCAGAATTCCAGTAGTACTTATTGGCCCTAATAATGATAATAATGTGATATGACATGATGATGATGATGATGGTGATGATGATGATGATGATGATGATGATGGTGGTGGTGGTGGTGGTGGTGATGATGATAGTAACTGACATTTTCATTGACAGATTTACAAAGTCCAACCTCATGAGGCAGGCAATGGAAGTATTATGAACCCTATTAGAAACTGAGTCTCAAAGAGGTTGAGTTACTTTCTCCAGGAAGGTCCCACTCATATCCAATCATTTTTTAAAGACTATTTTTATTCCTTTTCCTCTTTTAATTTAGTATATTGTCCCTTTGATTAACTTTGATTAAACTACTTTGATCTATATCTTTCCTCCTTTTCACCCACTACTCCTTTTTTATCAACTTTTTCATGTTTGAAGGCTTTACTTTAGATTATTGATCTCATTTAAAAAATTAGTTGTAGGGGGCGGCTAGGTGGCCCAGTGAGTAGAGTGTCCGCCCTGGAGTCAGAAGGATCTGAGTTCAGATCCGGCCTCAGACACTTAATGCACACACAAACAAAAACCTAGCCGTGTGACCTTGGGCAAGTTACTTAACCCCAATTGCCCTAAAAAAAAAATTAGTTGTATTTCTTTCCTTCTTTCCTCCGCTGTTAAGTGGTTAGTTTAAACCATTCTCCCCTTCTTTGTTTTCTTAATTTTCCTCTCTTTAAGTCTATTTGAAAAGTTTATATTTTGGTTTGTGGTCTTTCTACTTAATTATTTCTTATTTAATCTCTTTACTCATGGAGTTAAAACTCCTGAAGTGACATGTTTAAGCTCCCTCATTTAGCCACTATCTATGTTATTGCTTTTACAGATCTTGCTCCATTGTCCCCCTTTTTCAATCTTGCTTCACTCTTAGAAGTATCAGTGAGGGAAGTAATGTGGATTGAAGAGGTGTTCCATAGTAGAAATTATCCTCTTTTCTAGATTGTGATAATAGATTGTGAGGAATAATTGCATATCCACTCTCATATCCGCCATATACTGCTATGGTTTTTCATGTGTCTATGTAGTCCATCCTAAATACATCAGAGGCAATATCACACATTCTTTGTTTTGTATACTGAATAATATGTTCTGCATTATAGGTATACAATAAATGTTCATGGATTTATTAATTATGCTTAAATATACTCAAATTTTAAGACCTAAAACCCAGTAATTTGTTTATATGAACAGGCTATATTTTTGAGAGGACTATCTTATTATGCGCATATGAAATTTGTAAGAAACAGAATTGGAAATTCCATTTTTTTTTTTTTGGTCAATGAACAGGAACATTTTTATATGCAACACTTTAATTAATCACCTTTAGTCAGGGAGATCAGCAAGTGAAGAATTATAAAATATCCTAATACCTTGAGATTTTCAGAAGGAAAAGTACTCTATACCTGGTTCAAGCTAGTCTAAAATTGATAACATTCAGGAAATACATACCACAATTTAGAAATAATATGCCCAATTTTTCCAGTGAGAAGGAATAAAATTGCTCCCTTTGGACTGATATTAATTCTTTTAGGCCTCTAGGGTGCCATTTGTACACTGCAAAAGGTAAATTATTAAAGCATATCCTTGGGACCCTAGAGAGTTAATGTATCTTTTGTAAGCCAGCTGTTTTCTACCTTTCTGGCTGCTAGGATCAGACCCTCCATCATCCATCACCAAGGATAAATTGTTATCACTTAGCTCTTTTTGGTTTTGAGAATGTTCTTTTACCTTGACATAGTCTATATTGTTAACTTCTTTTTCTGCCTCTCTTTGTATGAAGATAGAACAAATATCCTATACTTTATTCCCAGGTTTTTAGTTGTTTGCTATTTGGGAGTTTATAGAAGTGGGAGTAAAGGCATGAGGGAAGAGAAAGTTGACTTATTCTAAATGATTTAGTAGGATACTGGCACCATTCATTAAAAATAAATAAGTCATATTGCACTACATGTGTGCTTTCCATCTCTTTGACAGATTTACAAAGTGCTTTCTTCACAGTAACCTCATGAGGCAGGCAATGGAAGTATTATAATCCCTATTAGAAACTGAGTCTCAAAGAGGTTGAGTTGCTTTCTCCAGGAACGTCCCACTCATACCTAGGAATTTTTTTTTTTAGAGATTTTCATTCAATCCAGATTTGATGTGTTATATTTTATGTTTTATGGCAAATATTCTTCATTTGAAATAGAGGCTGTCACTGGTATTGTTTCATTATTGATTTGAAAGATAGTCTCTAGGCTGGAAGCCAGATGACCTGGGTTCTGGACTTGCCTTTGCCACTATCTTGTGATTATGAGCACCTTAACCTCTTTGAGATGCTGTTATCCATAAAAATGAAGGGATTGGGATAGATGATCTTAAAAGTCCTGCCCTCATTCCCCCTTCCATTTTTTCTCTGTGTTCTACAGATTCACTGATTTTTTATTTTATTTTTTTGCTTTTTTGGAGGGCAGTTGGGGTTAAGTAACTTGCCCAAAGTCACACAGTTAGTTTTTTTGTTAAGTGTCTTAGGCCAGATTTGAACTCAGGTCCTCCTGACTCCAGGGACAGTGCTTTACTCACTGCAACACCTAATGGCCCCTGGATTTATTATTTTAATAGTGGAATTTGATTTTGCAAGAAAATCTAATGTTAAAAAACCTGAATTTGCCAAATTGATTAAGTGTGTGTGCATACATGCATGCATGCATGCACGAGTGTGTGTGTGTGTGTGTGATTATTTGTTTCAAAAAAGACTCTGCTTTACAAAGGGAAAGGTCAGAATAAGTGTGGTTATGAAGGATTTTAAATGACAAGATAGAGGGTTTTACATTTGACCTGAAGGTATCAGTGAGACACTGGAGTTTATTAAATAGGAGAGGGGGTGGATATGGTCATACTTTTGGTTTATGAAAATCACTTTGCAGCTGAGTGGAGGATGGATTGGAGTGTGGAGGGGCTTGAAGCAGGGAGAGCAATTAGAATGCTATTCAAATAGTGTAGATGAGAGATAATGAGGATTAGGGTTTCTCCTGTGTGAGTGGAGTAGAAACACGTAGAAGAGAGGTTGTAAAGATAGAAATGACGATATTTGACAACTAATTAGATATATGAGATGAGTTAGAGTGAGGAATGGAGGATGACAGAGGTTGAGAGCTTGGGTGATTGGGAGGATGGTATTGTCCTTGACAGTATTAAGAAAGAAGGGGAAAAAAGAAAAGGTAGAGGGAAACAAGCATTTATTAACCAAATAATATGTACCAGGCACAACCCTGGAAGGTAAATACTATTCTTATCCTTATTTTGCAGTAGGGAAAACTGAGATTATGTGATTTGCTTAAGGTCACTTAACTGATAGGTCTATGAGATTGTATTTGAGCTCAGGTACTCCTGAGACCAGGTTTAGTGTTTTCCCCACTTCATTACTTTCCTGCTTCTTTGCCATCTAGATGCCTCTAATAAAGAAGATGGGAAGAATAGAGAGTTTGGGAAAAGATAAGAGTTCTGTTTGGGAAATATTGAAGTTTGAAGTGTCTATGGGACACTGTTTACGATATTCTATAAGAAATGATGAGCTTGATGATCTAACAAAAACATGTATAGACTTGTGATATTCTATAAGAAATGATGAGCTTGGTGATCTAATGAAAACATGTATAGACTTGCATGAAATAATGAAGAGTGAAATAAGCAGAACCAAGAGAATGTTGTATACAGTAACAACAATATTGTTTTAAGAACAACTTTGAGCAAGTAAGTAATTTTGATGATTATAAATACCCAAATTAACTACAAAGGACTGAAGGAAGACACTATTTTCACCCAGAGAAAGACCTGGTAAATAGAAGTATGTGTAGAATAATTTTATACACACACACACACACACATACACACACATTTGTGTCTAATGGTAACTATTTCTAGGGCAGAGGCAGGAAGAGGGAAGAAAAAAGGGAAAAATTTACATGATAATTTTATTATAAAAGGAATAGCAATTTGTACAAAATAGTTTTTCAGTTTCATGTCCAATCATTTTAAATTATACTGTTAAGGGAAAGCTTGTTTTATTCCATAAATTAAAAATAAAAATATTTAAAAAAAGATGTTCAAAAGGAAGTTTGTGATGCAATATTGAGACTTAGGAGAGGGATTAGGACTGTTGATGTATATATAGATCTGGGAATCATCTGCATAGAGATGACAATTTAACCCATAGGAGCTGATAAAATCATCAATCGATAGAGATAAAATAGAGTTAAAAAAAGGATCTAGGACAGACTGATGGGGGACACTCATTGCAATATGAATGCAATCTGGATGTAGATCCAGTAAAGGAGAGATCCAGTAAAAACAGTGTTACCAAAACCTAGAAGAGTGATTATCAGTGTGAAAGGCTGTGGAAAGGTCAAGAAGGAATTTGAGAATCAGCCACTAGATTTGGTAATTCAAAGATCATTGGTAACTTTGGAAGGAGCAATATTGGTAGAAAGCTAAATTGCACTGGGTTTAGGCATCAGTGAGAGAAAAGGATCTGGCACCAAGTACATATGATTTTCTAGAGTAGTTTAGCCAAGAAGAGAGGAGAGATAGAGAATAGTATCTGGGTGGTGATCGGATCAAATGAGGGTTGTTTTTTTTTAAGTTGGGAAAGACATAGATATTTGTACATATATAGGTGCTTGTAGGCAACAGAGAAGGAGGCAGTAAATAGGTAATGATTGAATATTAGGAAAAGAATGGAGGTGACAGAATCAGTATTTTCCAGGCTGTGGGAGATTACAAGGTTTACTGTACTCTGTTGGCAACAGCACTTCTGCAAACTGTTCGACAAGGTTTTGCATTGGCAAGGAGATGAGCCAATATGAGAGACAAAGGTCAAAGAGGAGATAGTATGAGAAGATGTTTGATCTGAGATGAGGGGAGAAAAGGAAGTCTCTGTGAATGGCCTCACTATTTACGATGGAGTATAAATCAAGATCTTCATTTGGACCTTGTGAAAGAAGAAAAAGGCTTGGAATAGCTGTTTTGGTGATTGGGATAGTCTATTGATTAGGGAGATGTAAAAACATTACCTTGCTGCAGTGAAAGACCAGTTGAAATAAAATTTGTAGTGAATCTAATCAGCATGATTTTGTGATTTTCTCTAGTTCTGATTAGCCACACATAAATAAGAATTAATGTGGAAGATAATGGGAGTAATCTGCAGTTGGAGTTTGGCAAGGAATGGTTTATGATAGGTCAGGAAACAAGAGATTTGAGTATAAACTATAGTATAGAGTTGAACTGATTTGCCAATAAGTCTCAAATTTTGGAAGAAAAGAGAGGTTAGACCTTGTAGGAGGAGATAATTTGGTAAAGAACTGAGAGGCAGGGACAGCTCTGTGGCTCAGGGAATAGAGCATTGGTCCTGGAGTCAAAGGCAGCTGAGTTCAAATCTGGCCTCAGACACTTGTGACCTTGGGCAAGTCACTTAACCCCAATTCCTTTGCCTCCCCCCTCCAAAACAAACATACAAACAAAACAACAAAACCTGAGCAGCAGAGGAATTGGACATCCTACTGACATTGAAAGACAGAGTTAGGGTTGTAAAGGATAGGGAAAAATGGAAGAATAAAAGATTATATTTAGAAAAAAATGACTGTAAGAATGTAATACTTGTGGGTGATGGCAAAATTAAGGGTATGACCATCTCTGACATATCTATTTCGCATAGTTATTTAAAGAAAAATAGAAGTTTGATTGATACACACTATTTCATGAACTCATAAAATGAAGATCATCTCTATAGTATTTATGTTAGCTGAATAATTTCTGAAATCAATGTTTTAGATTATAGGATAGAGAACTATTTTTTTATACCAGGATATGACTTGGCTCAAGGTCTTCTGGTTTGGGCATGGGTCATATTTTCATTAATGGATCTCTGAAGTCTGATCATGTGGAAATAGTCATTGCCTGGTCAGTATTCATGGCCCTACCTACTGTTTTTATTGCCCCATTTCTTCCTTGTACCTTTCTAGGATGTACAGTTCCTGTGTTTATCTCGATTTAGTTTTTGCTTGTCTTCTTCTGTTTAAGTTTTTTTTCCCCTGTGCTTCTCAATATTGAGATGTGGAACTTACAACATGAAATGCTTCTTGGATTCTGGCAATGAAATAGGACTGGTTCAAGTAACTAATAATAAATATGGATCAAATTTTCTTTCCTCCATTCTGATTTTTTTTTAAAGCAATTGGGGTTAAGTAACTTGCTCAAGGTTACACGGCTAGTCATTATTTATGTGTGGGTGCTCATTTTCTGAGGCCGGTTTCGATCTCGGGTCATCCTAACTCCGAGGCCAGCACTCTTACTCACTGCGCCACCTAGCTGCCCCTTCTACTTTTTTTCCTTTTTTTTTTTTTTTTTGGAGGGCAATTGGGGTTAAGTAACTTGCCCAAGGTCACATGGCTAGGTTTTTTTTTGTGTGTGAGTTAAGTGTCTGAGGCCGGATCCAAACTCAGGTCCTTCTGACTCCAGGGCTGGCTCTCTACTCACTGTGCCACCTAGCCGCCCCCCTCCATTCTGATTTTAAGAGGAAAAGCACCATGAAAATTCAATTCATGAAGCACTGATGAAGTGTCTACTATGGATCAGTCCTTATTGTAAGCACTAAGGATGCAAAAACAAAACAAATCCTATTCTTGAGGAGTGTGCCTCAGGATGCTCATCTTGTGCAGAGAACATGCTCAATTCCATTGCTAGAGCCACAAGGGAATGTGGTGTCATGACTGACACTCAATATTAAGTCTTAGGCCATTTTGTCCTACCTCAGTTTTCCTCTCTATATAATATGCAAAGGGCTGGACCAAATGATCTCAAAGTTCTCTTCCAGCTCTTCATTTTATAAAACTATTCAGTCCATAAGTTTCAGATGTTGCAAAGCAATGAAAGAGAACTCTGAAAGTTTGCATGGTTGTGGGAGAATTTTTTTCCTTCTATCCCCTCATTTCACCTTTTGCATTTCTAGTGGATATGCTATGCCCCTGGGGAAGATAGGAAGTTTGCTAGAAAATAAAAGATTATGTACCTCCCTTTGCTAAAACAGAAAATGGAAAGGGGAAGAAAAAAGATCACTTAAAATAAGACTGTTTTCATTGTGAAAATGTAGCCTGACTAGGGCAGTGTAAAGGAATTGAAATTGAGGAGGAAAATGAAAACCAAACCAAACCAAACCAAACTGTGTTTTCTATCTGGAGACACAGTGAGAGATATTTGCTCGTGATTGATTGTACAGCCACGTCCTTTTAGGTTGTGAGATTCTCTTTTCTTTTGAAGTTTTCTGAGTTTGCCCTTCTCACTGATCATCACTAAATCCCAAAGCAAGGGAGCTGTATCATGTCACCATTCCAGGTGCCCAGTGTTGTTGATTCTTTTTCCTTTATCTCTCTCTCATCAACCCCCATCTCTCCACTCACAAGCCTACCATTCAGGTACTTGTCCCTCTCAACTAGACTATTGCAATAGCATCCTAATTTGGTCTCTGTGCCTTGAGACTCTTCTTCAATTCAACTTAACACAGCTACGAATTTGATATGTCTAAGTCACAGGTCTGATCATGTCAACTCTTTGTTTTGGTGAACTCTAGTGGCTTCCTCTTGTTTCTTGATTCAGATACAAATTCTTCTGCTTATTGTTTAAAGTCCTTTACATTCTGACTCTAACTTACCTTGCAAGATTTACTATATATTACTCCACACACTCTAGAGTCTACCCATGCTGGTCTATTTACTAATCCCTGTACGTGACGTTCCACGTCTTGTCTCTGTGCCTTTGTTCTTGCTATCCCCTCTTCTGTCATTACCTTTGCCTGTTAGATTCCTCTAAGATAATTCTCTAGGAATGAGGTCTGCTACCCCTCTAGAAGCTATTGCCATCTTCCAAAAATTACTTTTTTTTATGTTGGACATGACCTGCAGATTTATTGGTGTAGTAGGGAACCCTTGATGAGGAAAATCTAATGAAATAAGTCTTGGCAATTTATAGTTGCTAAGTAGCTCTCTAAAACTTTACCTACTTTGTATGTATTTATATCCACTTATATGTATACCTGCTGTTTCCTCAAATAGAATGCAAACTCCTTGAAGGCAGGGTCTACTGTTAGTCAACAAGCATTTATTAGGTGTTTGCTATATATTGTATACTGTATTTACAAAGAGAAGGAAGAGAGATTTACAAATACAAGCAGAAATAAAACTAGTCCCTGTTCTCAAGGAGCTTGCCTTCTAATTGGGGAAGACAACACATAAAAGAGCAACCAAAGAGGGTGAGAGAAAAAGGCAGAAGTGCCCTTGCCAAGGCATGGTGGTAATGATTCAAGAATGAGAGATGTCTGGTCTAGATTCTTTCCTAAAATGGAGGTTCTGGTTTTGTCTCTGGAATCTTACTTTTTTGAGATAATCAAGGTTAAGTGACTTGTCCAGGGCTCCAGTGTCACATAGCTGGTAAGAATCTGAGACTGAATTTGAACTCAGGTCTTCCTGACTTCAGGGTTGGTGCTCTACGTGGTGCACTACCTAGCTACCACTTGTTTGGAATTTCAACACAACTCAGTGCTTGGCAGATGTGTTGAGTCTTTTCAGTCATATTTGATTCTTTATGACGCCATTTGGAGTCTTTGTGGCAATAATACTGGAGTTGTTTACCATTTCTTTCTCCAGCTCATTTTACAGATGAGGAAGCTGAGGCAAACAAGGTTAAATGACTTGCCCAGGGTCACATAGTAAGTGTCTGGAGCCTAATAATGAAGAGGAGTCTTCCTGATTCTAGGGCAGGCACTCTCATCATTGCACCGTCTAGTGATCTCACAAACTATGACTCTTCTAAATCAGGAGAACTCTGAGAATGGATTCCTTTGGGCGGAGTGATGAGTAGAAATCAAAGTGGGAACCCTCAGTGAACACTCAGTAACTGCAGTAGAAAGGGAATGGGAGGCTTTTGATTTGGGAACACGTGAATATTGCATAAGCAATCCTAGCTTTGGGAAACTATGAAGAGAGAAACTCTGGAGCCAGATTATCTGGGAATCTCAGCTATATCATAAATGAGTCACAAAAAAATCTAAAAATATTGTGATCAGGGGAATGTTGAATCACTTCAGCTTTCCATTTCTGCTAGAAGTATGTCACTTACTGATTGGTAGAGTTTTAAGTGATCTTTCTAGTCCAATGTATAATGCCAATGCTGAGATAAGAATGGTGGGAAGGTTGTAATAACTTCACTATCTGTGCTGTGGCAGAGACAGAGCAGCCTGTTAGAGTGGGGATCAATGCTTCCTTGCTCAGCAATGTTTTCTAGGGGGTGTCACATTAGTACAGTATTGGTAGGCAAGACTATAAATGAATAGGCACTTTTGGGGCATATTTACAGATAGATCTGAAAAGCTATGCCAGTTCACAGCTCTACTAGCAGTGCATTACTGTGCTTGTTTTACCACAGCTTCTCTAGCAATTTTCATTTTAATTTTTTTATTACCTTTGTTCACCTATTGCATGGATGTAAGGAACTTTGTTATTGCTATAATTTTAATGATTTGGTACATTTTATTTGGCTGTTGATAGCTTGGATTTCATCCTTAGAAAACTGCTATCTCATGTCCATTGACCATTTATCTATTGGGGAATGACTCAGTCTTATAAATTTCAATAAGTTCTTTATATATCTTAGAGAGGAGCCCATTATCAGAGAATCTTGTTGTAAAGATATTTTTCTCAGTTAATAGTTTCCCCTTTAATCTTAGCTGTCTTGGTTTGCTTAAGCAATTAAAAAATGTTTATGTAGTTAAAAGTGTCCATGTTATATTCTGTGATGCTATTTATCCTTTGATTGTTCATGAACCATTCTGTATCCAGATCCAGATATCTGAAAGGTAATTTCTTTTTTGCATCTCTAATTTGTTTATGAAATGACTGTTTATATTTTGGTCATTTATTCATTTGTAATTTATCTTCTTATATGTTGTAAAATGTTTGTCTATACCTAATTTCTTTTGGACTGCTTTCTAGATTTTCCAGTAGTTTTTGTTGAATCCTGGGCACACATCTACTTCCCCAATTCTTTTCCATGGTCTATAGGTATATTCAATATGGAAATTTCCCCCATGACCCCTTGAAGATCTGGAGGACAAATCGAAAGAGGTTTGGGAGATCAAAAACAAAGATAGACAGGATATTTGAACAATTTCTTTTTGCTATGTTGAATAAACTATATGATCCTAATATATTAAATAATCTGAGTACTAAGGAACTGACTTAAGGGAGGAAAGCCCAAACAGATGATGTGGGGATTATAATCTTGGTACAGGATATAGAATTTATATTTTAATGTTTTAAATAATATTTCATTTCATTCTTAGCTTAAATTCTAGACCTCACTAGCACTATTGCTTGAAGCTGCAGGGTTGGTGGAGGAGGATAGGGAGTAGTTTTACTTTCTGCAGTCTAAGTTCCCATTAGTGGTCAGGGGTGATACTGCAGCCTTTTAGGAAAGTTATTTTATTAATGCACTAGAGAAATTCTAGGTGCAGCTAGGTGGCTCAGTCGGCCTGGAATCAGGAAGGCTCATCTCCATAACTTCAAATCCATCACCAGAAACGAATTAGCTGTGTGACGCTGGGCAAGTCACTTAACCCTTTTTGCCTTGGTTTAGTGACATCTGTAAAATGACCTGGAGAAGGAAATGGCAAACTACTCCAGTGTCTTTGCCAAGAAAACCCCAAATGGGTTTGTGAAGAGATGGACACAAATGAAAAAAATGACTAAACAGAGAAATTCAGACCACTTAGCTCTTGGCTCAAAGAGAGTGACATCTACTGGGCAACAGAGATATTCTACCCATTCACTGGATATTTAATATAGCTGCATGCTCCCTTTCTATTAAGCCTTAAGAAAATCAACCCTCAAGTTACAAGACCAGAGTGCTCTGAGGAAGGGAGAACAAAAGATATTGTTGTTAGTAATTGTCTACTAAATACTTTTTTTTTTATTAGTGTAACTAGATTGGTAAATTAGGAGAAAAAGTAAAGACACTGTATACCAAGATTTTAGCAAAGTAGTTGATATTACTTTCCCCCTACCCCCGCCATGCTAATTTTGTGTGCAAGATAGATGTGGGACAGATGTGAATGCATGAATCAGTTGGATGGCCAAATCCAAAGAAGAATAATTAATGGGTTGATGTCAACTTGGAAGGTTGTCTCTAACAGAGCATCCTGGGAATCTGTCCTTGGCTTCATGATGTTCAGCATGTTTATCAGTGATTTAGATGAAGCTATGAAAGACAAGCTTGTTAAATTTGTACATGACATAAAGATGAATTGGATTAAAGAGCTGGGATTCAAGGAGGTCTCAATAGGTAAGAATGATGGACTGAGCTGGATAAGATGAAATTAATGTGGATGTAGTTAAAGTTCTACAGTTGGTGTTTAGTTTAAAAATCAACTTTGTATATAGCACAAGTTGGAGAAGATGTTGCTAGATAGTAGTTCACATGAAAAATATCCAGAGTTCCCATTTGAATCAGTTGTATTACCTGGAAGTCAAAAAACTACTGCTATCCTAGGTTGAACTGAGAGTCACAGTATCCAGATGGGGAAGGTCATATTTCTGCTATACAATAAGCTCTAGGAAGGATGCATCTAGAGTCAATTCTGTCCTACATTTTGGGAATCACATACACAAATTGGAGCACATAGAGAAATATGCTCACATGGATGATGAAGGTATCAAAAACCATTCCATATTAAGATTTATTGAAGGGAAATGTAAGGAACAAGCATTTATTGACTGTCTACTCTATATCAGGCATGATATTAAAGGTTTTTTTGTAAATATTACCTCATGTGATACAACAACACTGTGAGGTAGGTGCATTTTGCTATTATATTATTACTATAGCTTATTTGACAGTTGAGGAGCCTGAGGCAGACAAAGGTTAGTTACTTACCCAGGATCACACAGCTAATAAGTGTCTGAGGCTGGGTTTGAACTCAAGTCTTCATGATTCCAGGTCCAGTGCTCTATTTACTGTGCCATCCAGGTGCCTGGATTTATTTTGAGAAGAGAAGACTTAGGTAACTAGATGTCTTAAAGTATTAGATAAACTGTGATGTAATAATGATTATGGTGGTGGTGATGATAGCCAGTATTTATATAGCACTTTAAGGTTTATAAAGAACTTTATAAATATTATCTTATTTGATCCTCACAAAGACCCTGGGAAGTAGGTGCTATTTTTATACCCACTTTACAGTTGGGGAAACTAGGGCAGACAGCAGTTAAGTGATTTACCTAGGGACATCTGAGGCAAGATGGGAGAAGAATTCTAATTTTTAGCTGAGCTTCAAATGACAAAACTAGGATGAATGGGTGAACATTGTAAAAAGGCAGATTTAGGCAGGATGTAAGAGAAAACTTCTGAAGAATTAGATTCACTCCAAAGTGGAATATGGGATGTCTTGGGAGGTTCCATCCTACTGAAAGGTTTTGAGCAGTCACTGACTGATCTGTTGTCAGGGATTCTGAGAAAGATTGCCACGAAGTTATTGGTTAGATTCAATAATTTCTGAGGTAAATTTATCAAATATCTATTAAATATCTTTTATATTCCTTCTATGTTCGAGACATTGTGCTAAGCACTCAGGATACAGAGGCAAGACAGAAACAGTTCTTGCCCTCCAGTAGCTTATGTTCTAAAAGGAGCTGAGGGAGGGCAGGGAGACATGCAATACATAGAAAACTGATAAAAGGCAGATTTAGAAGGGAAAGGTCTGGCAACTCTGAGGACTGGAAAGGACTTCTATAGAAGGTAACACTTGAGTTGAATCCTGAAGGAAATGAGGGATTCTAAGAGGTATAAGTGAGAAGAGAGAGCATTTAATGCCTGGATAATGTTGTTCAGGCATCCAGTCATATCTGACTCTTTGTGACCCCATGGATTTGTCCATGGGGTTTTCTTGGCAAAGATGCTGGAATGGTTTGCCATTTCCTTCTCCAGTGTGTATCTATTTTACAGATGAGGAACTGAGGTAAATAGAGGTTAAGTGATTTGCCCAGGGTCACACAGCTAGTAAGTGTCTGAAGCTGGATTTGAACTCAGGCCTTCTTGTCCCCAGACCCTCCGCTCTATCCACTGAACCACCTAGCTGCTCCATATGGATAATAGCCAGCACAAAGACATGGAGGCAGGAATCTCATATGTGAGGAATAGAAGATAGTCCAGTATGATTGGACAATAGAGCACCTGAAGGTCAATTAATGAAAGCAGGAAAAATAGGATATTTGTGGGTTGTGGAAAGCTCTAAATGCCAAACAGATTTTATACTATATCCTACTGGTAACTAGGGGCTATTGGAGCTTATTGTGTAAATATACCTAGGTTTTAGGAAAATAATTTTGGTATCTATGTAGAAGATGGTTCCGAGTAAGGAGAGACTTGAAAAATAGAAAAGAAGCAGAAAGCTAGGAAATAATTTCATATCCAGCATCTTTGATAAAGAGAACTGGGTCAAATTTATAAGAATACAAGTCATTCCCCAATTGATTAATGGTCAAAGGATGTGGACAGGCAGTTTCAGATGAAGAAATTAAAACTATCGAGAATCATGAAAAAATGCTCTAAATCACTATAATTAGAGAAATGCAAATTAAAACAACTCTGAGATACCACTTCACACCTATCTGATTATCTAACGTGACAAAAACAGGAAAATGATAAATGTTGGAAAAGATGTGGGGAAATTGGAACACTAATGCATTGTTGGTGGAGTTGTGAACTGATCCAGCCATTCTGGAAAGAAATTTGGAACTATGCCCAAAGAGCTATAAAACTGCATACCCTTTGATCCAGAAATACCACTTCTAGGTCTATATCACAAAGAGATCATAAAAATGGGAAAAGGACCCACATGTACAAAAATATTTATAACAACTATTTTTTGTAGTGATGCCCATCAATTGTGGAGTAGCTGAACAAGTTGTGGTACATGAGTGCATGGAAAACCACTGTTCCATAAGAAATTATGAGCCGGTGGACTTCAGAAAAACCTGGAAAGACTTTAATGAACTGATGCTGAGTGAAGTGAGTAGAACCAGGAAAACACTGTACTTAGCAATACAATGAACGAAGACAATTCCAAAAGTCTCATGATGGAAAATACTATCCATATCCAGAGAAAGAACTATGGAGTCTGAATGCAGATTGGAGCATACTATTTCTCTCTGTCTCTCTGTCTCTCTCTCTCTCTGTAGTTTCTTTCTTGTGGTTTTTTGCTTTGGTTCTAATTCTTTTTTTTTTTTTTTTTGCTTTTTGGAGGGCAGTTGGGGTTAAGCTACTTGCCCAAGGTGACATGGCTAGTAAGTCTTAAGTATCTGAGGATGGATTTGAATTCAGGTCCTCCTGACTTCAGGGCCAGTGCTCTATTCACTGCACCACCTAGCCACCCCTAATTCTTCTTTACAACTGACCAATGTGGAAATGTGTTTAATATGATGGTACATGTCTGGCATATATCAGATTGCATGCCATCTTGGGGAGGGTAGAAAATTTAAAACTAAATATCTTATAAAAGTGAATGTTGAAACCTTAAAATGAATGAATGAATGAATGAATAAATAAATACTTAAAAAAGCAAAACAACAAAATGGAGAGACTTGAGGCAGGGCCACTGATTAGGAGGCTATTGCAATTGTCCAGGCAAGAGGTGATGAGTGCCTGAATAAGGTTTCTTCCTAGTCTCAAGATTCTGTGAATCTATTAGAGGCCCATCCAAAGGCTTTGGATTCCAGCATTGATGTTAGATTGAGCTATAAAATATCTCAGAAGATCTCAAACTAAGCTAAGAACTCAAGTCCTCTGGTTGGCTCTGAACCTGATCAGATTTTCCCTAGGCGTCCTCTAGCTAGATCCAAGATGGCACATATAAGGTACATTCCATGAACTCTGATAGACTGGGTTAGCACCAGCTAGGCCAGAATTGCCCGGATGTTTGTTGTCAAATGAGCTTTGGGGGAATTTACTCCAGTGTAACTAAGAGCTACTGAAGCTCTTAGAAACTGAACTGTTTTAATTTCTATAGCAGACATGTTTAACTTTAAATTAAAATTCATAGTCCTGCTAGCCTAGGCTACTGCTATTGCTGTGGATGAACAATTCAGGGAGCAAAAATAACCTATCTATGGATTTAGCCCCTATATTATTTGTTGCATTAATTTATGAATTCAATTCAACAGATGTTTGTTAAATTTCTTCTGTGTGCAAAAAATAATTCAATAAACCTTTTTAAGTGAATAAAATAATGGCTAACATTTTATATACTGCTTTCAAGTTGTACAATGCTTTGCATATGTTATCGTATTTGATTTCTATTATGTGCAAGGTGAGAGTCAGAACAGCACTTACCTCCCAGAGTTATTTACAAATGAGATGATATTTAAATAAATAATATTTAAGCTCTTTGTAAACCTTTAAGTGCCAAATAAATGCTACTATTATCATATAATGGTTTGTCTAATACTTTAAGATAGATATTATGCCCCCTCTAAGTCTTCTCTTCTCCAAAATAAGTATCTTCAGTTTTTTTTAAAGTGGATACATGGCACAGTGAATAGAGCTCTGGGCTTGGAGTCATGAAGTTCTGAGTTCAAATTTGATTTCAGACATTATCTGTGTCTAATTACTTAGGCAAGCGACTTAACCTTGGTCTTTTCAACTGTAAAATGGGGATAATTATGGTACCTATCTCACAGGGCTTTTGTGAGGATTATATGAAGTGATATAAGCAAGGAGGACTCGGCGTGATGTCTGGCACATAGTAGGACCTTTATAAATGCTTATTCCTTTCCCTTCAATGAAGCCTAATGTGAAAGTCAGAAGTACTTGGATTCAAGTCCTGTCTTACACATGCTAGTGTGTGACTATGGATAAGTCACTTAATCTTTGCATGTGAAACAATTAATGTCTTAGTTTACTTTCTAGGATTGCAAGTTATTGATGAGTTGCCCATCTGCTGTGGTTGAGGGAGTTTTCTCACCTTATGTGAATGAAATCATAAGTCTAGCTCTAATATATAATTATATATTACATATAGTATAATAATTATATGATTATATGTATATTTTTCATGCTAAATGTGGAAAAATTTTTGATAATGCTTTTGATGAGCATCTGAGAGATCTATTGACTTTGGAGGTAACACAATATTGTAAGAAGCATGACTCTGGAATCAAAGGACCTTGGTTCAAATTCTGCCTTTATAGGCAAATAGGTGACAGTGGATTGAGCACTAGACTTGGAGTTAGGAAGATTTGAATTCAAATCCTTACTAAGATACTAAGATTGTATGACTCCAAATAAGTCACTCACCTCTCTCAGCCCTTAGAATGGGGATCTATTTTAAAGAGTTACCTATCTTATCTACCTTACAGGGTTGTGACAATTAAATCAATAATTTATGTATAACGTTTTGACAACTTTAAAGCACTATATTAATATGAACTATTATTATTATTGGGGCAGCTAGGTGGTACAGTGAATAGAGCACCAGACTTCGAGTCACAAAGACTCATCTTCCTTAGTGCAAATCTGACCTCGGACACTTACTAGCTGTGTGACCCTCGGCAAGCTGAGTAACACTTAACGCTGTTTGCTTCAGTTTCCTCATCTGTAAAATGAACTGGAGAAGGAAATGGAAAACAAATTCAGTATAGTTGTCATGAAAACCCCAAATGAGGTCATGAAGGGTCGGATACAATTGAAAATAACTGAACAGAAACATGACTATTATTACTGCCAGTGTGAACTTGGTTCCAATGTCTTTATAAAATGAGGAGGTTAGACAAGATGGTTTCTAAGATCTCTTCCAGTTCTAAATGTTTGATCTTTCCTCAAGTATTAGACTTTTCTTCTAAAAGGGCACTTTCTCTTTTCCTTTCTTTGTTTGTGCATTCTAATTATTTTCCTTTTTCTCTTTGATGTTACTGATTTCCATAAAACGTGCAGCATGTAGCAAATGTAAATTATTCCTGTCTCTGGAGATGTTAGGCAGGTTACTTTTGGGAAGAAGGGGATTATGTCCTTGGGTCCTTGGCAACGTCACTTGCTCCTTTGTGTAATTTCTTCAGATAAATGAGATAAAGGGAGCTGACCCTGGAAAGTTACAAAATGCTGAATGTTCTTTCCAAACCGGGATGATTGGAGGCTATTATGTGGATGGGAATGGAATTATAGTGTAGTACAGGCATAAGCACTTAGCATTAGGGAAAAAATGGACTAAGGTGCTGATTGAACTGCATCATTTGGGAGAAATCAGACATCTGAGTTAGAACTTTGGTACTGTGGACTGATCATTACAAATGCTGCTTGCCATCTCCTGCTACACTCCCTTCAGCTTTCACATATACTATATTTAGTCTCAAAGACTGCAACAGTAGGGAAACTATCAGCCTCCTGTACGGTGTATGATTTCTCTAGGAAGCTGGAAAATCCCTTAGTTTCCTGGTATTAGAATGTACAATCTATATTCACATAAGCAGCTTTTTTTCAAATAAAAGCCTCAAAAAGAATTAGAAAAATCTACCACCAGTTGGAAGTTTTTTTTAAAGTAGTAAATATGGGGGTGGCTAGAGTAGAGTGCCGGCCTTGGAGTCAGAAAGACCTGAGTTCGGATTCGGCCTCAGATACTTAACACACACAAACAAAAACCTAGCTGTGTGACCTTGGGCAAGCTACTTAACCCCAATTGCCCTCCAAAAAAGAAAAGGCAAAAAAAAGAAGTAAATATGAAGGCACCACCATTTTTCAAGGCATGTATCTTTAGGGTCATCTTTGACTTCTCTCTTCATAACCAGTCAATTACCAAGTCCTCATGATTTTTTTCATTGAAAAGTCTATTAAGTCTTCTCCTACATAAGAATAATAAAATAATCACATATCCCATTGGGCTTGTTCTTGGTTCCCACTATAATATATACAAAGTGATACAGAAATTATTATATGCTATTTCACCATGCCTAACAGAAATTCTGTGGTTTAGGTCCTATGGTGTATATTTTCTGTTGACTATAAACTGGAAAGAAATAGCAACTTCAGGCAGAAATGGAATATAGCAATTTGAAAATAGTTCTATGAATCAATGAAGCTGAGTTGAAATTAGGGTTAGGGTTCATAGGCAGATGAGAAAGGACTAGTGGAGAAGGTGAGACTGAAGACACAGGAGGGAAAGGGGATAATTGATGAAGCAAATTCCTGGAGAAGGCAGATCTGAAAGTTATCAAAGATAGGTACAGAAATTAGCCTCCTTTAGGGACAAGGATGAAAGAAATAAGTAATAACAAACATTTATTATAGTATTATTTGTACATGCATATAACCACATACATGTATATATAATTCTATATTTCCACATGTCTTTTTCTGAATAAACCTGAAATTGCTGATGGGAAAAATTGCTTCTGAAAAAAAAACAAAACTATATGTCTTTATTTGAGGGTAAGATTTCCCACCTTGTGCACACTAATCTACCAGCTAGTGGTTGTTGTTGGCCCTCTCTCTTCCATTCTTCAAGGTTTGCCAAAATTCCCAGAGGGATTTAGAGAGGGCAGTGGGTGCCTATTCTCCCACTCTGCTTAGGGAATTTACTGCCAACCTTGTTTTAGATATATTAAAGCTTCATAGGAATGAAACAGGAGAAATACTTCTAAAATTAAATAAGAGAAATCTTTATCATAATTGGAGAATGTGTGTTTCCTAAGCCTGGAAGAGAGATGAACATTAGTCCTCTCTATTGACACTTCTCTTTCCTCCCCATTCTTATCTCACAGCATGATTATTATAAAGCAACAAGCTGCTTAGATCTGCATCCAATTTACAGTTGTCAACAAACTGGAATAGTATATGTAGTGATTTGATTTCTGTCAAGCTTTATGTAGCATATCCTGTTACTGCAAACCAGCCAATGAACCATACTAGAGCCTTAACCAAGACAGGTGGTCAGAAATATAACACAAGACTTTTGTTAAGAAATAGAAATGAATCTTTTGACTTGAAGGGTTTTCAGATGCTTATTCTGAAAGCATAATAACTATCTCCTTCCCCTGCCTCCCTCACCAAAGTCAACATCCATGATCATCATGATAGCAAATATTCATGTCTTATTTTCCAGAAGAGTTGGGTGGGCCAAAGGAAATCAATCTTTTCTCATGAGTGGGAAGACTACAAAGTTTTTCCCATTAGTCTCAAAAGTCAGGGACAAGAGCTAGGAGTCAGGGGCAAAAACTGCTTTTGATGTAGGTTGTGATAACTGACCTGGAAGAAAATAGAGAAAAAGCAACAAAATAAAAACTAAAGGAATGTGGGGAGAGAGAGAGAGAGAGAGAGAGAGAGAGAGAGAGAGAGAGAGAGAGAGAGAGAGAGGAACAGAGACACAGACCCACACACATAGAGCAAGGCAGAGACAGAGAAAAAGAAAGAATGAAAGAATTTCCTCATTTCACAAGGAAAAGCAAATATTTAAGGAGGTGAGCTGGTAAGTAGTTCTTAGTTTCCTCCCACTTTAGTCTTAATTATTCTAGGTAGTATCAGACTAAAATTTTATGAAATATAAAACTAGATGAGCATGAACTTACCTTCAGCCCTGAAGCAAGATGCTTTCTGACTGAGACCATGGAGAATGAATTTACTTTGAAAGAAATTCAAATAGTGTAGACCTTGTAACAGAGAATTCCTGGAACATATGTATCAAAAAGAGAGACAGTTATTTTGTTATCATGACCTTGGATCAATGTCATATGAATTAAATTGCATACTTCTGAGAGTATGGGCCTCAAAAAGTGGAAAGAAGCACAAAACCTACAAAAAATGCTTTTCATGGAATTTATTTACCTGCTAAACAGGATGCCATGGGAATAAACTTTCCACCAAATTTTTCAAAACAGCTTTCTAACATTTTACTTGTTATTAGTACTTGTGAGGTGGAGAACAAGTCAATATCCCATATTTCAAAAGAGTAAACAATGATATGTGATTATTTTGTTATCCTTATTTAGGAAATTGTGTTCTCAGAAGCATGTCATAGACCATAGACCAGATGATGATTAAAGCCTATGTGTTCTGCCAATTTTCTGTAATGACATATGTACTCAATACCCTTAGATTCATATGCATAATGATGCAGAAATCATTGTAAGTTGTTCCAACTAATGTCGGAAATTTAGTAGTTTATAGCTGTGATTGAATATTTTCTGTTCACAGTTAACTGCTAATAAATAACAACTTCAAATAGAAAGAGAATATAGCAATCTGGAAACAGTTCTCTGAATCTATGAGGCTGAATCACAACTAATGTTAAAGTTGTTAAATAGCAGTAACCCCATGTAGAATATATGAACATGTGGTTCAAAAAAATACAAGCCCTACAATTCTTCATAAGGTTCTTTCATCTAACTTTCATTGCCTCTGTCTAAAGAATATCCTCAAGGAGCTTATAATTTAAGGGGAGAGATAACATTCAAACAAATATATATGTAGATATACACATACATACATTTACACACATATATAGAATAAACTATATATATAGGATAAAGCAGAAATAATTAACCGAGAGAAGGCATTAGAGTGAAGAGAGATTTGGGAAAGCTGCTAGTAAAAGAGGGGATTTTAACTGGCTTTTAAAGAAAGCCAGGGAGGTCAATAGGCAGAATGGAGGAGGAAGATCATTCTAGGCATGGGAAATAGCCATTAAAATTCCTGGAACTGAGAGAGGTGGAATTTCTTGTTCATGGAACAGCCAGGAGGCCAGTGTCATGGGATTGAAAAGTACCTGTTGGGGAGTAAGGTATAAGAAGATTGGAAACATAGGAGTGCATTAGGCTATAAAGGGCTTTGAATGTCAAATGGAATATTTTCTATTTGATTCTGGAGGCAATAGGTAGTCACTGGAGTTTATTGAGGAGAGTGATCTGATTAAATCTGTGCTATATGAAGATTACTTTAAATAAACAAAAAGTAAATAAAACAAGGGTGTCCTTTTCCATTGTTATTTGACATCATCCTAAAAATTGCTAGCAACAGTAACAAGAAATGAAGTTAATTAAAGGTACAAGGATGAGTAAAGAGAAGGCAAAAATATCTTTTTGCTGTTGATATAATGGTTTACTTTGAAAACCCTAAGGATTCAATAAAGAAACTAATTGAGACAATAGCTTCAGTAAAATGGTGGGTTACAGAATAAATGTACAAAATCAACAGCATTTTTATATATCAATAACAAAGAACAGGAAGGGATTATTGAAAGGGAAAGCTGACCTCATTCTTTTCCTCTCAAAGTCATCCCTTCATCCTAACTTACTGTCAAGGACATCATTTTCCAACCAGTTACTCATGTTTAGGTGTCATCCTTGACTTTTCACTCTCTTTTACCCACTATATTTAATTCATTGCTAAGCCAAGTTGATTCTACATTTACAATATCTGTCTTATGATCTCTTGCCTGGACTGTTGAAATAGCCTGCTGCTTGGTCTCCCTGACTCAAGTCCCTCTCTACTCCATCCCATCAGTTGTCAAACTCATCTTCCTAAAATGCAGCTCCGATCATTTAATAAGCTCCAGGAACCCCCTGTTACCTCCAGGATCAAATATAAAATTATTTGTTTGTTTTTTAAAGTCCTTCATAACTTGACCCCTTCCTACCATTCTAGTATCTTTTACTGTACTACCCTCCACATAATCTATAATTCTGTGACATCAGCTGTCTAGTTGTGCCTAGAACAAGATAGTCTATTTCTTGACCCCATGAATTTTCATTGACTGGAATATTCTCCCTCATTGCTGCTTCCTGACTTCCCTAGATTTCTTCATGTCTTAGCTAAAATGTCCCTTTCAGCAAAAAGCACTTCCTGGGCCCCCTTAATATTAGTGCCTTCCCTCTGTGACTATGTCCAATTTTATATCTCTAATTTCTATCTGTGTTTTATGTGTTCCTAGGTATTTGCATGCTGTCTTCTCCAATAGATTGTGAGATCCTTGAGGACAGGAACTTTTTTCTTGCCTTAAATTCCCTCCTCCTCGCCGCCCCCCAGTATTTAGCACAGTTCCTGGTGCATTGTAGGTACTTAACAAATGCTTGTTGAACTAACTTGATGAAATTTCATTCGAAATAACCATAAGGTTGACTTGGGAGTCACTCTACAAATCACAATACCTACATAGATTTAATTATAAGATTCACTTTAGAGAAATAAAGATCTACCTAGGTTACTAAAAGGATTTTTAATGTTCATGTCTGGAACATAGTCATATAAGTAAAATAATTTTGCCAAAATTAATTTACAGATTTATTTCTTCATCAATTAAACTACTAAAGATATATTTTATAATTTGTTTGGAAGAATAAATGGCCTAGAATATCAAAAGAAATAATGAAAAATAAACTTGGATGGGAATAAGCCATCCAGACTACAATCTATATATAAAAAAATAAGCATCAAAGCTATTTGGTATTGCTTAAAAATAAGAAAATAGATCAATAGAACAGACTAGACAAGGTCAAATAAAAAAAAACAATTGAACTCAATAGCCTCCTGTAAGCCTGAAAATAAGTAAGGAACTAGGAAAGTGCTCACTATTTGATAAGAATTTCAGGGAAAACTGTATATCAATCTGGAAGAAAATAGATTTATGCCAATATCTTATACAATATATCAAATAAATTTAAAATGGATTCATGAAGTGAAAATTAAAGATCATCCCATTAAAAAATGAGAAGAAAATCAGATCATGTTCCTTGTTATACATATGACAGTTAGGTGATGCAATAGATAGCACACTGGCCTGGAATCAGTAAGATCTAATTCCAAATTCAGCCTCAGACACTTAAAATTTGAATGATTCTAGGCACCTCACTTGACCTCTCTCTGCATCAGTTTCTTCTAATGTAAACTGGAGATTGTTATACCTCTCCCTCACATGGTTCTTGTGAAGATCAAATGAATAAATATTTGTAAAGTGTTTAGTGCAGAGCCTGGCACATAAAAGGCACTCAATAAATGTTTATTCCCTTCCCAGACCTGTCCCCTACCTTCTTTTTCACCTATGTCTATGTACTGAATTCTTAACTAAACAAGGGATAGAGATTAGAAAATGTAAAACAGATAATTTTAATTATATGAAGTTGAATAAAAGCAATGCCACAAAAATCAGAAGGGAAGAATTTGAACTAGGGAAAAAGAAACAAATCCCAAATTTTATTTATATCATATCTCTGATAAATGTCTGATAGTTAAGATAGATAAGCAACTAACAAAAGTAGACGAGACCAAAAACCATTTTCCAAGTTCAGTGACCAAAGTGTTTGGACAGATATTTCTTAGAAGAAGAAATGCAATTTATTAAGAACCATATGAAAGAATGTTCCAAATCATTAATAAGAGACATGCAAATCAAAACAACTCTGTGATGTTTTGGTTCATAGCTAGCAAATTGACAGAGGACAAATATGTGAATGCTCAAATTGGGATGGACTGTGAAAAAAAAAAAGACACACTAATGAACTAATGAAACTGCATTTTGGACCAATCATCCTGGAAAGCAATTTTGAATTATTTAATTATATGTTAACTCTCTATTCCTTTTGACCTGGACTTTTACTGCTATATGGGTTTTTTTTTTTACTGCTAGTGACAAAGTGAAAGGTTCCATATACACCTAAATATTTATAGCAACACTTTTGGTTATAAGGAAAAAGCCCTGGTTTAATTGAAAGGTGATAATGTTGGAATGTTGAGAGAAAGGGGAGAGAAAGGAGAAAGAGAGAGAAAGGAAGAAAAAGAGAGAGAAACATACAGAAAGACAGATAATGACATGAGACAGGAAGACTGAAAGAGACCAATTAGTAGAGAAATTGAGCAGTGGGATGAGGGTGGGGTAAAAGAAGAGGTTTCATGGAGAATAGACTCTATTTTTTTCATGTTTACTATAATGTCCAACTCATAAATTATTTGTTCCTTTGATTTAAAATGTTTACCCTGTGATAAACTACATATCAAAGGTAGCTAGACATTTTTTTTTAAAAAGGAAAAAAGGAAGGAAAAGCAAAGACCATTTCCTGAGAGAGTTCCAGAATTCATTTCATAGTTTTTGGTTGCCAGTTTTGTGCAAGACATGATGCTTAGTATTGTGGGGAATTCATGACGTCCAGAAATTTACAGATTAGGAAAGGGAGATAAAAATGTATGAGTTTTAAGTGTGATGATGTTAACATTTTAGTTTAAAATATATTAGAGTAGCTGCTGTTTAAATCCTTATTGGAAACAATGAAGCAGAATGATAAATTCACATTAAGATGATGTGGAATAAATTTAGAGGATACATGATGTTCATGGAATTAGACTTCCCTTAGGCCAATGCAAGTTTTTAAACTCCTTGTTGAGCCCTTACTTCACCTTTTAAATTATTGCCTTATATAATTATTGTTGCTGTTTAGTCCTTTTTCAGTCATGTCCAATTCTTCATAACTTCTTTTGGGATTTTCTTGGCAAAGATACCGGAGTGGTTTACTATTGCCTTCTTCAGTTCATTTTATAGATGAAAAAACTGAGGCAATAAGTGATTTGCCCATGGGCACACAACTACTATGTGTCTGGGGCCAGATTTGAACTCAGAAAGATGTCTTTCTGTCTCCAGACTGGGCACTCTATGTGCTGTGCCATCTTGCTGTCCCTCACAGCTGGAGATATGGACTTGATTTTCTAAGTTTTTTGTAAAGCCAGGGTTTTTTCTCTATACCATGTTACCCCACTGATGACTGTCTTCATGAATTCTAACTTCCTATCTTGCTATTTTGCTCTCACTGTGGGACTTCTGGGCATATCACATAGAATCATAGAAATATGTAGCTGCAAACAACCTTTGACATCGCAGATTCCGCAGGATATTAGGATGGTTCTTAGGATTTTAGAGACCCAGTATAGTTAAAAACTATACTTAGACCTTAAGGTTAAATGGTTGGATCTTCTACGAAAATATTAGTGATTATGAAGAGGACCAAAAATAGATTTTTAATTCAAAGATCTTATTGTTTAAGCATTATTTCTTTGAATTTCACTTATGATTGAAAATTAGACTTGCAGTTACCATGGTAGTAATGATAATCTTAAGAAGGCTGTAGTCTTCATTCACAGATATGTATATTTATTGAAAAAGCAGGAAGTACGATTAATCCTGGGTTACTGTTCCCAAACAATGTATTGGGACACTTTTAGGGTTGGCTTTTATCTTTGGGGTGTCATAGTAATCCCAGATTTCTTGAATTTATTTTTGATAGTTTTTAACTAGGGCATGGTGCTGAGATTAGAGGTGATGAGCTTAAACTGGGAGCTTAATTTATAAGAAGTTTTTCCTGAATCCTATTTGCTAATTTCTTATCCTGCCCCCAACTCTACCATTTGTTATTATACCTTCTTTTCCCAGATTGTCTTGTATTTGTTTATCTCTGTGTAGCCTAGGGTACCCAAATAGGTCTCTTTGATCACATAGAATGGGGTCCATCTTAGAGGCTGAATTTAAGGGGGTCAGGTTTTACTCTCTGACTCTGCCTTCATGCCAGAGTAAAATGCTGGGGACATCTCTAAAACAAAATTTAGGTCTGATTCATGTTTAATGCTCCCTCAAAATGCAGATAACAAAGTTCCCTCTTTAAAGATAATTATATTAGAACTTTATTTTATTCCCACAAAAATGCACAAGATTCAAAGGTCAAAGTGATAAATGTGAATAAATGCAGAAAACGCTAATGACCTGTTGAATTCATATACCCTCTGGATAGTAAAAACTCTTTTTGGAACTGCTGAAAAGATATTTTGCATTCATACCTTCATTGTCTAAGCATTCACAGCTCTTATAGAAGATTGATAGGATCCAGATATTTTGGTCCCTCATAAAATGTTTTATTTTAATTAATTAAAAAAAACCTATTGGATACAAGGTGATCCTGGAATTTCTCTTCTTTTCTTCCAAAGAAATATGCTATTATTTAAAATCTTCCTCCATTCAATTATTGCCTAAACTCTTCAATAAGGATAACCGCTAAGGCTAGAAACATAAATTTCTAGGCATTGTTGTTTGCTGATCTTTGCTTGTGAAAGAAAATAGGCAGAAGGTAGCTAGAGATTCAAAGACTAGACTTAGTATTTCATTGGCATTCGCATTTTCCTTATTAACTATACACTTCTACTGTAAGCTACCATGGAAACCTAGAGAGTAGATAAGAAAGAAAGTGATTTCTTTGTCATTCCCTCTGTTTGAAAAGTCCAAGGAAGCAAAAGATCTGGAAACGTGTCCTATAGCAAAAAGATCCCTAAAAGTGTGGATCCTGTTGTTATTGGTTATACAGGAGATAGTTTCTAGAAACACGACTCTATTGTTCTGGGCCACACTTGCCAATCATCTATGACACAATCTCCATTGCTAGTGACCAATTAAGAGTTCATTGTGTCCCCTCAGTTCATGGTGTATTTATCTAAGCAAGAACCCAAGGAGCATGTCAAGCTCAGTTGGATGTACTGCAGTCAACTCTGATTTTTTTGTTGGTATATTTTGTAGCCTGGAATATTACTGAACTCATTACTTGTTTTAATATTTTTGCTAATTCTCTTGGATTTTCCAAAGAAATCATCATGCAAACAACAATTAGGGATAGTTTTCTCTTTGACTATCTTTTATGCTTTGCCTTTCTTTCTCTTGGCTTATTGCTGTTGTTAGCATTTTTCAAACTATACTAAATGATCCCAGGGAGAGTGCACATCTTTGCTTTAGTCTCATATTTATTGGGAAAACTTCTAATGTATTGTAATTGTACATAATATTTGGTTTTGGATTTTTGATAATTTTAAAAAGTCTCTCTAAGTCCATACTTTTAAGCTTTTCAAAAATATAAATGAATTTTGCAGTTTTTCAAAGACTTTTTCTTCATTTATTGAGATAATCATGTGGTTTTGGATTTTTAAAAATGTGATTAAATATATTGATTGTTTTCCTAATGTTTAACCTCCTTTATATCCCTAGGATAAATGTAGCTTAATGATAATGAATGATTTCTTGGATATATTTCTTTTACAATATTTTATTTAAAGTTTCAATATTCATTAAAGATTGTGATCTATAGCTCCATTTAAAAAATTCTTCCTTCCCTGTTTTAAGATTATATTTGACTAATAAAAGGAGTCTGTTAGAGTGCTTCATTTCTCAACTTTTTTTTTTTTTTTGGTAAGGTACTTGTTTTTTTTTTTTAATTAAACAAATGCTTTATTAACTTCTGGTTTACATCATTCATTTCCACCAGATTATGAGTTACATTTTTCCCCCATTTTTTCCCTACCCACCACCCCAGAACAGCAGTCCCACTAGATATCCCCTCATCCAATCTGCTCTCTCCCATATCTTCTCGATACCCCCTTTGACTTTGCCATTAGGGCAAGGTGAATCTCTGGGCCCCACTGCCTGGACATCTTACGAAACATTTAATTTTAAAACTTCGATTTTCAGATCCATTCCCTTTCTCCCCTTTCACCCACTCCCTCTGAGAAGATAAGCAATTCAGTATGTGTTGTACATGTATATCTATGCAAAACATTACCATAGTAGATATATTGTAAAAGACTGCTTATATTTCCCTCCCACCTGTCTCACCTCCCACCTGGTCCATTCCCTGCTTTGATCCTGTCCCTCTTTGATAGTGGGTACTTCCAACCTCCCCTCCCCCTAGAATGCCCTCCCCTCCATCCTCCCCCCTCTCATCCCCCTTTCCCCTACTCAGGAGAGTGAGTGAGAGTAAGATATTCCATTTAGTATGTATGTGATTCTCTCCTTGAGCCAACTTCAATGAGAATATGCTTTTGCCTTTTTGCCTTCATGTTCTTCCCCTCCCCTGCAACTACTTCTCCTTGCCTCTTCTACATGAGATAGTTTGCCATACCCTGTCTCTCTCCATCTCCTCTTGACACTTTCCTCTCTCACCTCTTGACTTCACCCCTTAAGAATCATCCCTTCCTTGGGGTGGCTAGGTGGAGCAGCGGAGCAGAGAGCCAGCCCCGGAGCCAGAAGGACCCAAGGTCAGATCCGGCCCCAGACACCCAACACACAAACAAAAACCCAGCCACGTGAACCTGGGCAAGTCATCCAACCCCAATTGCCCTCCAAAAAAAAAATCATCCTTTCCCATCAAATTCAACCTATGCCCTCTATCCATGTATACCTGTGAACATATGCCATGTACCCTTCTTCAATTATTTTCATAATGAGAAAGGTTTCATCAAACACAGTTATTGTTTTTCCATGTAGGACTATAAATAGTCCAACTTTGATAAATTCCTTTTGATTTCTTTTCCTTGATTGCCTTCTCAAGCATCTCTTGCTTCTTGTGTCTGAATGTCAAATTTTCTATTCAACTCTGGTTTTTCATCAAGAATGCTTGAAAGTCCTCTATTCCACTGAATGACCATATTTTCCCCTGAAACAAGATACTCAGTTTTGCTGGGTAGGTGACCCTTGGGTTCATTCCCAGCTCTTTTGCCCTCTGGAATATCATATTCCATGCCCTTCTATCCCTCAATGTAGAAGCTGCCAGGTCCTGTGCCATTCTGATTGCATTTCCACAATATTGAAATTGTTTCTTCCTGGCTGCTTGTAGTATTTTCTCCTTGATCTGGGGATTCTGGAACCTGGCTATAATATTCCTGGGAGTTTTCTTTTTGGGATCTTTTTCAGGAGGTGATCTGTGGATACTTTCAACCTCTATTTTGCCCTCTGGGTCTAAAACATCAGGGCAGTTTTCCTTGAGAATTTCTTGAAGGGTGATTTCTAGGTTCTTTCTTTGATCGTGGCTTTCAGGTAGTCCAATAATTTTAAAATTGTCTCTCCTGGATCTATTTCCCAGGTCAGTGGTTTTTCCCATGAGATATTTCACATTGCCTTCTATTCTTTCATTTGTTTGGATCTGTTTAATAGTATCTTGATTTCTCATAAAGTCACTAGCTTCCATTTGCTCCAGTCTAACTCTGAAGGAATAAATCTCCTCAGTGAACTTTTGAGATTCTTTTTCCGTCTGGCAAATTCGACTTTTTAAGGCATTCTTCTCCTCATTGCCTTTCTGAGCCTCTTTTGCCATTTGAGTTAGTCTATTTTTTAAGGTGTTATTTTCCTCAGTCAGGCTGTTGACTGTCATTTCATACTTTTCTTGCATCTTTTTTCATTTCTCTTCCCAAATTTTCCCCCACTTCTCTTATCTGCTTCTTAAGGTCCTCTATGGCCTGTAGCCAGCTTGTATTTTCATTTGGGGCTTTTGGTGCAGGAGTTCTGACCTCACAGTCCTCCTCCATGCTTTGAGCCTCTTTGCCCTAAAATAGGAGTCCAATGTTGAACTTTTCTGTTTATTTTGTTTCATTTGCCTAGGCATGTTGCCACTTAATTACTTGATTTTTGGGCTTGTTGCCACAGTAGGACTCTGCCACCAGACAGGGGAGCTTCCGCCCAAACGTGGGGTCTTCACAACTTTCGCCAGTTGGGTGGCCTCTGTAAAGCCTCCACCCACTCTGGCAAGTTGGATACCCACCTCAAACTTCCCCCCCAGACCACAATCCAGATCCAGGCAGTTTAAAGCAAGAGCGATTAACCCCCAGACTGATTGCTGGATCTTCCTACAGTTCGCAGACCAGGAGCTAGAGCCACTACTGATGCTGCAAAATGGCTTCTGTGCAGCTGTTTCTTCAGCAGCTTTTTTCCCCCAGGGGAGGAAGCCAATGTGTTCCCCAAATACTGGTCCCAAAGTCCATAGGGCACTTACCTCTCACTTTGTCCTAGGCATATCTGTGCTGATAATTCTGGAATCGCCACAATTGCTGGTGTTCTGGGATTCCACCAGCTGGCTGAAGGCCCGGCCGCCCTGGGGCTAAAACCGTGGACCTGGGCTCGGCTCTGCTGGCTGTGCTGTAGGTTCCCAGCGCGCTATGCTGCCTGCTCTCAGAGTGCTGTGCTGGCCTCTCCCTGCAGGGCTTCTGGGATGTCCTCAGCAGGAGGTTAGCTTCTCTGTGCTGTTCTGTGGGTGCTGTGGCTCCAGAAGTTGTTCGGAGCTCCCTTTCACATTGTTTGAAATTTGTGTGGGGCAGAGCACATCAGAAATGCTGTTTCTACTCTGCCATCTTGGTTCCACCCCCCATTTCTCAACTTTTAAGAATAATTTGTGTAGCATTTGGTACTAATTATTCTTTCAAAGTATGATATAATTATCCTGTCAATTCATCAGGTTTTATGCCTTTTGGTAAGCCCTTCACAGTTAGTTCTATTTTCTTCTGTGAGACTGAATTGTTTAAAATTCCTATTTGGCCTTCTGATACCTTAGGTATTTTTGAAACTCTATTTTGTGTCTTTATTGTTCTATGTTTTGTTAGCATATAATTGGATATACTAGGTTCTGATAATTCTTTTTATTTACTCTGATAAAGTGATTTCATTTTGTATACTTGGTATTTTGTTGATTTGATTTTTTGTCTACTTTTTCTCAGATTGGCAAAAAGTTTATCAATATTATTAGTCTTTTTAAAAATAACTTTTCATTTTGTTGATAATTTGTGCAGTCGTTTTGATTTCTAGTTCATTGATTTCTCTTTCAATTTTAAATACCTTTTCTTTTGTGATTCTTTCAGATTTATTTGTTGATTGTCTAATTTTAAAAAATTCATATTCAGTTCATCATCCCTCTCCTTTTCTATTTTGTTAACATGTGTTTTTAGGAATTTTTTTTCCTCTCTGAGAAATGTTTTAGGTGCATTCCCAAGATTTTGATATGCTGTTTCATCATTATTATTTTCTTTCACATAGTTGTTAATCTCTATGATTTCTTTTTTGACCTGCCTGTTACTTAAGATTTCATTTTAAGTCTCAATTTGAGTCAATGTCTTTCTTTGTTTTACTATTTTGTTTTGTTATTGTTTATAAAAGATGTCTATTATTTATTCCTTTTTACATTTATTTGCAATCTTTCTGTGCCCTAGTATATGATAAGTTGTTTAAAATGTTTTCATATGGTGCTGAGAAATATGTATATTCTTTAGATGTCTTTTTCAGAAGACATCTTAAGTGTTTTAGTTTATTTCTCTAATAGTATTTTTAAAATTATATATATCCCTTTATTCTTTTCTCTATTAGGTTTGTCCAAATGGAAGAAAAGGACATTGCATTTTCCTGCGATTATTGTGTTACTGCATAAATATTCCTATAATTTAGGGAATTAAAAAATTAATTTAGGTGCCAAGACATTTGGCACATAAAATTTAACATTCATATTGATTAGTCATTTATGGTTTCTTTTAGCATGATGTAATCTACTAGTTTATCTTTTGTTTTTTGAGAGATGCAGCTAGGTGGCAGAGTGGATAGAACACTAGGCTTAGAATTAGGAAGACCTGAATTTAAATCTGATCTCAGACACTTGATAGTTGTGTGTCTCTGGACAATCACTTTGCCTCAATTTCCTCACTTGTAAAGTGGGGACAATGATAGCAGCTATCTCACTCTGTTGTTGTGAGGATCAGATAATATTTGTAAAGTACCTAGCATACTGTTTTGCACATAGCAGGTGATCAATGAATGCTTCTTTTCTTCCTTCCTTTTTCACATGCAGTGCTTCCTGTGGAAGAATCATAATTTTTTTGTAGTAGTGGGGGGTGTAGGGTGTGTTTAGGGAGGACTAGAACCCCTGCTGTAAGGGCTGCTGAGGCTTCTCATGGTTGCTTTCCACCTTTGGTGTTTACATGATACACCCAACTCTCACTAGAACAGCAGCCACATCCTGGTAAGCTGTTACAGCAGACAGATTAAACCATGTTGAGGGTAACCAGCTGAAGTATGCACTGCAGAGTGCTTAGAGTTTGGCAAGTCAACAAAGATGCCAACCAAGGTCATCCACTGCATCACGAGACATCACAGTTCTCTTGACTTTGTCCTACGCTGGATGTGATGACTCTGGAAGAGAGAGTGAGACCAACAACTTCACCCAACTCTGCCTCACTTAAATACAATTTATGTGCAAATCAAAAGATGTCACCCCTACCATTTTACCATTGTTTCCTACCTCAAAGTCCTGTGGGGACAGAAGGTGACAAAGCAGCAAGTGCAAGTACATTGGGAGCTGTATTCACAACCTTGTAGACAGGTGGCCTAGTTAGGGTCATCTTACTGGAAGCAGCAGTGGGATTTGGCAGCCCCTTGGGTGTCTGAGCAACCTTACTCCCCTCCCCCAATTTTAAAAAACATTTTTATTTAAAGTTTTGAGTCCCAAATTATATTCTTCCTTTCCTCCTTTCCCCTCCTTCCCCTCCCTGAGATAGTAAGCACTCAGATATAGATTATATATGTGCAATTATGTAAAACATTTCCATATTAGTTATTTTGTACAAGAAGACTTGAATAAAAGGAAAAAAATGAAACAAAGGGAAAAATAGCATGCTTCAGTCTGTATTCAATCAATATCAGTTCTTTCTCTGGAAATGGATGGTATGCTTCATCATTAGTTCTTTGGGATTGTCTTGGGTCATTGTATTGATGAGAATAGTTGTCATTCACAATTCTTCATCGATCAGTATTGCTGTTACTGTGTGTAATGTTCTCCTCATTTTATTTACTTCGCTATGAAAGTCTTTCCAGGTTTTTCTGAAATCATTCTGCTTGTCATTTCTTATAGCACAATAATATTTCATTACAACCATATGCCACAGCTTGTTTAGCCATTCCCAAATTGATGGGCATTCTTTTGATTTCCAATTCTTAGCTACCACAAAAGAATTACTACAAATATTTTTGTAGAAAAAGATCCTTTTCATTTTTTGATGTCTCTGGGATTTTTGGATTAAAGGGTATGCACAGTTTTATAGCTCTTTGGGCATAGTTCCAAATTGCTCTTCAGAATGGTTGGCCCAATACACAACTCAACCAATAATGCATTAGTGTTTCAGTTTTCCCACATTTCTTCCAACACCCAATATTTGCCTTCTTTCTCATATCAGTCACTCTGATATGTGTGAGGTGAATTTGCATTTCTCTGATCAGTAGTGGTTCAGAATATTTTTTCATATGACCATATATAGCTTTGGTTTGTCTGAAAACTATCTCTAATATCCTTGGACCATTTATCAATTGGGGAATGACTTGTACTTTTAAATTTTGACTCAGTATGATATATATTTAAAAAATGAGGCTTTTTTTCCCCAATGTAACCAAGATCAAGAGGGAGGTGGGAAATTGGGAAAGAATTTTTACAACTTGTATCTCTGATAAAGGACTCATTTCTAAAAGTTATAGAGAATTGAGCCAAATCTATATGAATACAAGTCACTCCCCAATTGATAAATAGTCAAAGGATATGAACAGGCAGTTTTCAAAGAAAGAAATTAAAGATATCTATAAGCATATGAAGAAATGCTCTAAATCACTATTAATTAGAGAAATGCAAATCAAAACAACTCTGAGATACCACATCCCTCCAGTCAGATTGGCTAAGATGACAAAACAAGAAAGTGACAAATGCTGGAGAGGATGTGGACAAATTGGAACACTAATACATTGCTGGTGGAGTTGTGAACTTATCCAACCATTCTGGAGAACAATATGGAATTATTCCCAAAGGATTATAAATAATTTCATACCCTTTGACCCAGCCATACCACTTCTAGGGTTATATCTCAAAGAGATCATAGAAGTGGTAGGAAGACCCATATGTACAAAAATATTTTTAGCAGCCCTTTTTGTGGTTGCAAAGAGTTGGAAACTAAAGGGGTGCCCATCAATTGGGGAATGGCTAAACAAGTTGTGGTATATGAATGTAATGGAATATTATTGTGCTATAAGAAATGAGGAGGTGATGGATTTCACAATTACCTGGAGAGACTTATACAAACTGATGCTGAGCGAGAAGAGTAGAATCAAAAGAAATTTGTATACAATCACAGACATACCATATCTGTGATGACCAACTATGACAGACTGGACTCTTTTCAGCAATGCAGTGATATAAGTCAATCCTGAAAGACTCAAGAAAGTGAGAAAAGTGCCATCCAGAGATATAACTAGAAAGAACTGATCCTGAATCCTGATGGAAGCAAACTAAATGATCTTTTTCTTTTCGTTGTTTGGTTTTATTTCTTCCTTGCCATCTTTCATCCCACCTAGTACAATATGCCTTTGTAATTGGAATAATGTCGAATATGAATGCATTTGCAGATCTTATACTGGACTATATGCTGTCGTGGGGAGAGGGGGGAGGGAACTAAAGGAAATTTGAAAATCAAGGAACTACGGAATTGAATCTTGTTAACTGAAACTAAACTAATAAATTAATTAAAAAAAGATATCTCCAATAACTGTATGATATGAAAATATCTGATTTTTATTGGGAACAAATTGGTAAATACTGCTAATACTATTGTGATTATTGGTCTTGATTAAAATTTTTTCCACATTTAAAAAAAAAAGAAATGAGGCTTTTATCAGAGAAATTTGTCACAAAATGTCCCCCCAGTTTTCTGCTTTCCTTAAAATTTTGGTTGCATTGGTTTGGTTTGTGTAAAAACTTTATAATTTTATATAATCAAAAATATCCATTTTATATTTTGTAATGCTCTCCATGTCTTTGTTGTTCCTAAATTCTTCCTTTATCTACAAACCTGACAAATAAGCTATTCTGTGCTCTTTTGATTTGCTTATTTATATATAAATTGTGTACCCATATACCTATACCTAGTTTCTTTCATACTGTTTTCTAGTTTTCCCAGCAGTTTTTGTCAAATAATGAGTTTTTTTGTTCCAAAAGCTTGGATATTTGGGTTTTTCATATTTTAAGTTATTATGGTCATTTACTATAAATGTAATTTGTACCTACCAATCCACCACTGTATTTCTTAGCCATTACCAGACTGTTTTTGATGATTTCTGCTTTATAATGCAGTTTGTGATCTGGTATGGCTAGACCACTTTCCTTCTCATTTTTAAATTGATTATCTTGATCGCCTTTCTTTCCTCAGAAGTGTTTTACTAATGATCACTACCTTCCTCAACATACCTTCCCTTTTATCAGTTCCCTTTTGTCTTTTCTATTATCCTCATACTTTTTTGCTTTCTTGCAGGGTAAGATAGATTTCTATATCCAATTGAGTATGTATGTTATTCCTTCTTTGAGTCAGTTCTGATGAAAGTTAAGGTTTAAGCTTTACCTGCCACCCTGTCCCCCATCTTCACCTCCATTGTAATAGTCTCTTTTATTTGGGATAGTTTACTCCCCTTAATCTCCCCCCTCCTTTTTCTTCCAATAAAATTTTATTTCTCACCCATTTATTTTGTTTTTTGGGCTATCATCCCATCAAAGTCATTTTATATACACACCATCTATCTACATATACTCCTTCTAATTGCTCTTATGGTAATAAAGTTGATAAGAGTTACAAATATTATCTTCCCATATAGAAATATAAATAGGTTAGCTTTATTGAATTTCTTGTTTTCTCTTGTTTATGTTTGCCTTGAGTCATATTTGGAGGTCAAATATTTATTCAGTTCTAATCTTTTTTTTTTTTCTGATTTAACTTAGTTTACTTTTTGTACTAGATAAAGTGCCACAGGATTGGCAGAGCCTGGGCTATGAGATCAAAGTGTCCTGACTCTCTGGACTTTTTGTTCTTTCACATTTCAGTGATTCTTTTTGCTTTTTTTGCTTCTTCAGCTTCTGTGCCTCCTGGAAAACCTTAATACAAAAAGCCTTCTTAGCCACCCACTGTCAGAGTGCAGGTCGGTAATACAGAAGAGAAAATGTGTACTCAATACCCAGCTCTTTACATATCTTCTCAAAAACCTCAAAGTTGGTCTGCTGAAATTTTTTAAGTAGCTTCTTTCTCTGGTCAATGGACATAAGCTGGAATCCTTAGATGCTTTTGCATGTTCTTCACAGTTTCAGATCCTTACTGTCAATTTTATAACTCGAGCTACCAGAGATGTGGTATCTTCTGGGTTTATGGTGATCTGGTTTAGCAACTGCTCTGTCTTTATCTCCATTTTCTCCTTCTGGTTGGCCATTTCCAGAGAGGAGAGTCTTTTCACAACATCATTGACCTCATCAATTCCTGGGATGTTCTGATAATCTTTCAGCTGCATGGAGGAAGGCAGGTCATCCATCTGGCTGGACTGGATTACTAAAGCTGGCTTCTTATCTGCAGAGGCTTGGGCTGCCTGGAGGAGGAGGTCATTTCCAGGAGGTTGTGGGGCACACAGAGGCCCTTCAGCTGCTCTGGCCATCAGCCTGCAGGCCCAGGCTGGGGCCTGAGTACAGCCCCACAGAAGTGCCCTCCATGCTGCCCTCAGCATCTTAGCTCCTGTAACTCCTGTGTTGCTCTCTGGCAAGGCCTCAGGCCTTGCCAACATCATCAACTCATATGGGCTCCCAGTTCTAATCTTTTAATTATAAATTCTTGAAAATCCTCTATTTTGTTAAATGTTCATTTTCCCCCCTGAAAAATCATATTCAGTTTTGCTGAGTTGGTGATTCTTGGCTGTAATCCTAACTCCTTTGCCTTCTAGTATATCATATTCCAAGCCCTCCTGTTCTTTACTGTGGAAGCTGCCAAATCCTGACTGTAGCACCATATAATATTTGAATTGTTTCTTTTTGGCTGCTTGCAATACTTTCTCCTTGATCTGTGAACTTTGAAATTTGACTATAATGTTCCTGGTAATTTTCATGTTGGGATCTCCTTGAGGTGGTGATTGGTGAATTCTTTTTTTTTTCTTTTTGGAGGGCAATTGGGGTTAAGTGACTTGCCCAAGGTCACAAGGCTAGCAAGTGTGTCAAGTGTTTGAGGCCAGATTTGAACTCAGATTCTCCTGACTCCAGGGCCAGTGCTCTATTCACTGTGCCACCTAGCTGCCCTGGTGATTGGTGAATTCTTTCAGGGCAATTTTCTTTGATAATTTCTTGAAAGATGTTTTCTAGGCTTTTTTTTTTTATCATGGCTGTCAGGTAGTCCAAAAATCCTCATATAATCTCTCCCAGATCTATTTTCTTATTCAGTTGTTTTTTCAGTGAGAAATTTCACATATTCTTCCTTTTTTAAAATTTTGTTTTACTGTATCTTGATGTTGGAGTGGATGAATGGAGTCTTCTGAAATAGCAGAAACAGCAAAAACCACTTACTACTGAAGACTCGTGCATCTTGTAACCTTTCCATCATGAAAACTGACTTTAATTTACCTAAATGTTCCCATGGATTCAAGCTTTTTTTTTTTTTAAAGCAATTGGGGTTAAGTAACTTGCTCAAGGTTACACGGCCAGTCATTATTTATGTGTGGGTGCTCATTTTCTGAGGCCAGATCCCATCCCGGGTCCTTCCAACTCCAGGGCCAGTGCTTTTACTCACCGTGCCATTTAGCTGCCCCTCAAGCTTTTTTTTTTTTTTAATTCTGTCAGTTATTTCTTTTGTGCAGGCCACAAATTCTGCCTGAATTTAGGAAGGTCTGAGTTTAAATCTAGCTTCAGACATTTACTAGCTGTGCAACTGTATGACTCTGGTCAAGTCCTTTAACTACTCTTTGCTTGTTTCCTCATCTATTAAAATGAGGATAATAATAGCACCTACTTCCCAAGGTTGTTGTAAGAGTCAAATGAAATAATAATTGTAAATCACTTAGTGCAGTTCCTAGAACATACTAAATACTATATAAGTGTTTTCTACTATTTCTATCTTGAATCATTTGGGAACATGTCACTTTGTTTCCTTGTTTTCTTTGGAACCCACAAGATTCTCTCACTCATCAATGTTGATTCACTTCCCTTTGCATTGTAATAATTTTTAAAAAGAAATCTTTGGACTCATTTAGATGTACCAGAATCATCTTCTCTTCTTCATTTAATATCTTTGTTTTTTTTAACCTGTTTGTGCTTAAAGTTTTTAATGGATTATTCTTCATCCTGGTATCTTTAGTCATTTCAGCCTCCACTTCCCCTCACACATATATTCCCTATTATTTTCTTTCTAACTCCTTCCCTTTTGATGATTGATCCCCTGAGGACAAGGACTTAAAATTATATTAGCTTCCTCCCATTCTGGTTATTCATGTTTCACCAGCCCCAGTCCCTGCCCCTACTAACTTTTGGGAATCAGAAATGGTCCTGGTTGAATACCAATACCCTTTCCTTCAATACTGATAGAATACCTCTCTTCATCCCTAAATGCTGGTGTTTTGCCTTAGTTTTTTATTTTCTTATTTTTTTCTATTTTTCATTTTCTCAGCGAGCACAGCTAGAGTGCAGGGTGTGTTACCACCCCTGGCTGATCATTTTTCTGCTTTCCAATACCACTACCTCCTTTTCAAGAGGGAGGGGAAGCATAGTGGAGTTCTGTTGCTTGTTGCTACAGAATGCTGGCATTTTGTCAAGTTGTTACTTTGTTAAGATTGTTGGTGTGTTAGCTTGTTGAGATAGCTAAAATTACTGTATTTCTTGTGTATAATCATCATTTTGGAGGATTTTGAGAGATTGTGAGGCTAGTGTAAAAGGTTTAGACTTTTATTAGTCATGTGCCCTGGAAATCAAGTTAATGTAACTTTGTTGTTAAGTCATTTCAATTTTATCTGACCCTTCATGACCCCATTTTGGGTTTTCTTGGCAAAGATACTGGAGTGGTTTTCCATTTATTTGTCCAATTGATTTTATAGATGAGGAAACTGAGGCAAACAGGATTGAGTGCTTTGCCCAGGGTCACACAGCTAGTAAGTGTCTGATGCTAGATGAATTCAGGTCCTCCTGACACTAGGGTCAGTACTTTATCCACTGAACTGCCCACCTGTCCTTCAAAGATATAGTAATAACAAAAGTACATAGTTTCCCCCAAATAACTTGGGGACACATTTTGTGGGGAGAGTGGGTTCAAACTTAGCTTAGTAGCAAATTTGCAATAACTAAGTGTATTGCTTCACTCCATGCATGTACCAGTTCCCAAGATATGAATATGATCCCTTCATCTTTTTATAATGCCTTTTCATAACCTACCATATAGAAAATCTAATATAACTTCTACTCATCAAAACTTGTCCTGTATTTCTCCTTAGAGCCCTTTTACTTTGGAAAAAGACAATGTCCACCCCCTCCCCCCCACCCCCATCCACTGGGCTATTTTTTTTTTTATTTAAGAAGTATTTTTCTCATTCTCTCCATCTCCTACACCTTCTCCCTAGCTCTTAAAAAAAAAAGGGAGGGAGCCAAGGGTGGAGGAATAAAAGCAGTAACTAACTTGAGCTCATCCCCAATTACTCCAACACCTGTAAAAAATGACTCTAAACAAATTTTGGAGCTAAAGAACTCACAAAATGACAAAGCAAAATACACTTCCAGCTGAAGTCAGCCTGGCAAGCTGAAATGAAGGGTCTATTACACTGGGCTGGGAGCAGAGCACAGTATGACATGGGCCATGCAGGCATAGACCAGTGGCACAGACTGGCCAGAGAAGACCTCAGGGGACTGAATCACTGGCAGCTGTGGAGGTTTCCAGACTTCTCAACCCATAAATACCAAAGGGAAAGTAAAAGGTTAGTGGGGAAGCTGTTGGACCTGGGTGAGAGAAGAGCACTATCCGGCCCCCTGTACCTGGGGTGGTAGTGGAGGCTGTGGTGGGGCTGCTGCTTCTAACCATAAGAAAATGATGGAGAAAAATGTTAATCATATAAATTAAAATGAAAATAAATTGGACAAACACATTTTTTTAGAGACCTGATTGTTAAACATTTACCAGCATGCCTCTGAGTGTGTACCATTCCTCATTATGAGTTATTATAGTCATACATGGTCACTGCATTAAACAGAGTTCCTAAGTCTTTCAAGTGATGATACTATAGTCCTTGACTCTGATTGGATGAGCTCAAGTCATGAGAGAAACATGCCAAGATGTCAAAAAGTACACTGAGAAGAGAGAAAGAACTAGAGGAAGTGGGAGGTTTGCTGTCCTTTAAAATATCTTCCCCCTTTCTACTGAAATCTGATGTTTTATCACCAATGTAGCACTAAGAAATTTCAGCACTCCTTCTGATGCCTTGTTTGCAGACTGAATAAAGTCCATAACTTTCCAGACATCCTGGTACATGTCCCTGTGGAAAACAGGAATGATTTTCATATCTTGAAGATTCAGTGTTCCTGTGGCAATGGGCAAGTTGTTTTCCCAATATTTGTAGCTTGCTTAGAGTAACCTTGTGTCTTGGGCCAGCTTGGACTCAGAATCCTCCATCCCTCAGGGCAAGGAGGAAGAAAGGGGATTTGTTTGGGGCCAGAGGTTTTGGCAATACTTGAAGATAAGCTAGTTTAAAACAAAAAATAGCAATGCTTGCTATTTTAAGTAAGTTTTCTCATTTTCATTATGTTATGACATGATATAATTAGTGGTAACATGGGCGTTCTTTTCCAAGGTCTATTCAGAGTGGTAATGGAGATTGAATCAAAGGGAACAGTCTCTGAAAGGTCTTTGAGAAGGCAGTGCTAAAGAGACAGCCTCCACCTACTTATTCATTCTCCTGACACCTTAACAAGGCATTCGTTGCTATGAATATGGTAATGTGTTGCTCCTTTGGTGGAATTTATTAACATTTGACTGTGTAGACTATACTTTAACCTAAAATAGAACATCAACCTGAGAAGGGTCTTTGGAAAGGAGGGAATAGCAGATGACTGAGCCAAAGAGAAAGGCCTGAGAAAGGTCTTTGGTGGGAGGCACTGGAAATAGTAGGAAGGCAGTGTTAGAGAGACTGCCTCCACCTATCCATTCGATTTCCTGACGCATTAATAAGGCATTCATTGCTCTTAATACATTGATGTATTATTCCTTTTGTGGAATATATTAACATTTTATTGTGTAGACAATACTTAACTTAAAACTGAATATCAATGGTAGGGATCTCAGACTGGTAAGATAAATGTCTCGAGGGTATATTTGGGAGGAATTTGCAGAGATCTTCATATTTTGTACCAGATGATCCTATCTCCTATTGTTACTTCTTAGTCTAGGATCTGCACTTTATAATTTATCATAGGATCTTAGATTTAGTACTTCAAGCCTTACAGTGGTTTTACAACTCCTACAAATTCCATGTGTGCAGAGACTATTTTGTTCATCGTATTTGTATTCATAGTATTCATCACATAGTAGGTACTTAATAAATACTTGTTGATCAATCTATTAAAATTCTTTATTGAACAGAAGAGAAAACTGTGCCTATAAGAAATAAAGTGCCTTACTCAAGACAGTAGTAAATTGCAGAATTGGAATTCAAATCCTGTTCCTGTGATTCCACTGTATAACACCATGATGCTAATTCAATATAAAAGATGGCCACCTATGTAGGTGATTGGGATTGACTGAAACAATATTTACAGCATTTATTCTATTGGAATAATCTGAGGATGGCATGAGAGCTTTAGAAAGAAAATCTTGGAAGGAAAAAGTATTACTGATATCAAGCAGACATTTTGGATGAAACTCCTGTGGCACACTTATGGGAGGGCATGAACAAGAGCAGCAAGTCCCTGTAAAGCCAAACACGAGCAGCTTTCTAGAGGACTGATGCTGTGAATAGCTTTTCAAGGTTCTGACTACACAGTATAGTGAATTTCCTACTTATTCAATAACATATCAGAGCAAAACATTCATAGAAAATCAAGGTACAGCATTCACAATGTTATAACTTATCACAGAAAATAAAAATATAGCACTTACCATGTCACAACTCAACAACATCACTGAAATGGCCACATAGTTTTCGCCCAAGTGGTCAAGTAGTTTTTCAACAAAGTACAATCATTTAATAAGTCAATCATTTATTAACTCAATCATTCAATCATCCTTAAGGACCTCCTTAAGGGACACAAAGTATAAAAGTGAAATTACTCCCCCCTGGGTAGTCTCAATTGGAGATTAGTTTCCAGTCATAAACAAAGTACATTCATTTGGTCAGTCACAAAACACAAAGGCTATCCACCCCTAGGTCACAACTAGGTTACAATATCTTCACAGCATTCAATACCAAAGGAGAGGTCTTTTCTTCATCTTGACCCGAGGCAAGTTCTCAGCAGTTTCTGTTCCTGGAAGACAAAGCACCACATTCATGCTTCTTCAGTCTTCACAGCTCTGGCTGGCCCTTGGAAGTCCTCAGCACCATAAGCTCCATTCTCAAAATCAAAATCACTTTATCCAGCCTCCACATGGCTTGGTCTAAGAAATTCTGTCTCAGTTCTCAATTCTCATTCCTCTTCTCAGTTCTTCTCAATTCTCAGTTCAGTCTTCAGTCCAGCAGCTGCCCTGCCTCCATGATTCTTACCCCAGGAAATTGTGACTGTCCAGCTTGTGCTCTTCCTTGTATATGGTATTAGCTTCTCCCTATTCAGCTCCTTCCTGTCACATCAGCAACAGGGGTTCCCTGTTCAGCCCCTTCCTGTTATGTCAGCAACAGTGGATCATACCTTCTGTTTCTTTAATAGTGGCTTAACTTGAAAGTAGGTGCTGAGTACTTCTTAGCTTGGCAATACAAAGGGATCTTCAAATTTCATTACTATTACAGTCCCCAAGGACAAGCAGGCATGGGTGGGTTTCAAATTGCATTATTGGAGGAAATGTTCATATTGAGGAAACAGCAATACAGGAGAAGAAATAATAGAAGCCATGGGGGTGTGCACATACACATGTGCACATACATACATGCCTCTAGTTAGGGATAAATGAATATTTTGGGAATTCTGTTCAAGCTTGGCAGAGAGGGAAGAAGACCCATCAGTTGAATCCTCTGTCTAACATATTTTACCCTTAGCACAGATCATCAGTTCTCTGTGCCATCAGAATCTGGATGTCCACAACAGAGATGGTCTTTGAAGTAACTTCATTATTAGAGTTTATAGCATAAGGTGCACTTTGGATGGCAATATTTGGAAAAGGCATATAAATCTTTTAAAAAACAAAAGCAACCTGATCATTTCAGATTAATTTTGAGGACAAAAATCTTTTTTTTTAAATGCTTTATTAACTTCTGGTTTACATCATTCATTTCCACCAGATTATTTTTTTTTAAAGCAATTGGGGTTAAGTAACTTGCTCAAGGTTACATGGCTAGTCATTATTTATGTGTGGGTGCTCATTTTCTGAGGCCGGATCTGATCTCGGGTCATCCCAACTCCGAGGCCGGTGCTCTTACTCACTGCGCCACCTAGCCGCCCCTTTTAGGGCAATTGGGGTTAAGTAACTTGCCCAAGGTTACACGGCTAGGTTTTTGTTTGTGTGGATTAAGTGTCAGAGGCCGGCTCCAAACTCAGGTCCTTCTGACTCCGGGGCTGGCGCTCTATTCACTGTGCCACCTAGCCGCCCCCACCAGATTTTGAGTTACAAATTTTCTCCCCATTTTTCCCCTGCCCACGAACCCAAAACAGCGGTCCCACTGGATATCCCCTCCTCCAATCTGCTCTCTCCCATGTCTTTCCCCATACCTCTTTCAGCTTTTCCAGTAGGGCATAGTGGATCTCTATGACCCAGTGCCTGTATATCTTATTTCCCAATTACATGTAAAATAGTATTAATAATAGTATAGGTTAAATATTTGGTTTTAAAACTTTGAATTCCAAATTCATTCCCTTTCTCCCTTGTCACCCACCCTTACTGGGAAGATAAGCAATTCAATATAGGTTGTACATGTGTAGCTAATTCCAAACATTACCATAGTAGATATGTTATAAAAGACTTATTATATTTCCCTCCCCTCCTATCCCACCTCCCACTTGTTCTATTCTCTACTTTGGTCCTGTCCCTTTTCAAAAGTGGGTAATTCCAACTTCCCTCCCACCCAGCCTGCCCTCCCTTCCACCATCCCCCCTCTCACCCCCTTCCCCCCTACTCTCTCCTGTAGGGTGAGACACCCTATTTAGTGTGTATGTCATTCCCTCCCTGAGGCAAATTCAATGAGAGTAAGGTTAACCCATTCCCTTTTGCCTTCCTGTTCTTCCCTTCTATTGTAACCATTTTACCTTGCCTCTTTTATATGAGATAGTTTACCCCAGTTTGTCTCTCCCCATCTCCTCTCATTATATTCCTCTCTCACCTCTTAATTTCACCTTTTAAGTATCATCCCTTCCTATTAAATTGGTCCTGAGCCCTCTATCTATGTATACCTGTAAACATATATACACATTCACATATGTATTCATATGCCCATATACCCTTCTTCAACTATTTTCATACTGAGAAAAAGTTTCATCAGTTACAATTATCATTTTTCCATGTAGGAATGTAAATAGTTCAACTTTGATAAGTTCCTTATGATTTCTTTTCCTTGTTTATCTTCTCATGCTTCTCTTGCTTCTTGTATCTGAATGTCAAATTTTCTTTTCAACTCTGGTTTTTTCATCAAGAATGTTTGAAAGTCTTCTCTTCCAGTGAATGATGCTATTTCCCCCTGAAACATGATACTCAGTTTTGCTGGGTAAGTGATTCTTGGTTTTAATCCCAGCTCCTTTGCCCTCTGGAATATCATATTCCATCCCTCAGTGTTGAAGTTGCCAGATCCTATGTTATCCTTATTGTGTTTCCACAATATTCAAATTGTTTCTTCCTGGCTGTTTGTAATATTCTCTCCTTGATCTGGGAATTCCAGAACCTGGCTATAATATTCCTAGGAGTTTTCTTTTTGGGATCTTTTCCAGGAGGTTTTTGGTGGATTCTTTCAACCTCTATTTTGCCCTCTGGTTCTACAACATCAGGGCAATTTTCCTTGAGAATTTCTTGGAGGATGATTTCTAGGTTCTTTCTTTGATCATGGCTTTCAGGTAGTCCAATAATTTTAAAATTATCTCTCCTGGATCTATTTTCCAGGCCAGTGGTTTTTCCCATGATATATTTCACATAGTGTTCTATTCTTTCACTTGTTTGGATCTGTTTAACAGCATCTTGATTTCTCATAAAGTCACTAGCTTCCATTTGCTCCAGTCTAATTCTGAAGGAATGAATCTCCTCAGTGAGCTTTGAGATTCTTTTTCCATCTGGCAAATTTGGCTTTTTAGGCATTCTTCTTCTCATTGCCTTTTTGAGCTCTTTTGCCATTTGAGTTAGTCTATTTTTAAGGTGTTATTTTACTCTGTCAGACTATTGACTCTTGTTTCATAATTTTCTTGCATAGTTCTCATTTCTTTTTCCAATTTTTTCCTCCACTTCTCTTATTTGCTTTTTAAGGTCTTCTATGGCCTGTAACCAGCTCTTATTTTCTTTTGAAGCTTATGGTGCAGGAGTTATGACTTCATTGTCTTCCTCCTCTTCCATGCTTTGATCCTTTTTGTCCCCAAAATAGGAGTCTAATGTTGGATTCTTCTGTTTATTTTATTTCCTTTGCCTTGGCATGCTGCCACTCAATTATTTGACTTTTGGCCTTTTTGCCACAGTAGAACTCTGCCACCATCCAGGGGAGCTTCCATCCCAAATGCTGGGGTTTTCTCAGCTGCTGGAGGTATTAGCTGGGTGCCCTCTCTGAAGCCTCCACATGCTCTGGCAAGCTGGTCACACACCCCAGGACCTCCACCCTAGACAGTGATCCAGATCCAAGCTGGTTAAAGCAAGAGCAATTACCTCTCAGACTCGTCGCCCAGTCTCCTACAGTCTTCAGGTCAGGAACTGAACCTGCAATGTGGCTGTGCAGAGGTATCTCAGCCGCTTCTCACCCCAGGGGGAAGAGGCCAATGCACTCCCCATTAGTGGGTCCCAAGGTCTATACTGAACTGACCTCTCGCTTTGTCCTTAGGATCTATATGTTGATAATTCTGGAAATGGCCACAGCTGCTGGTGTTCTGGTGTCTGGCTGCTGGTCAGGCCCACCCTGGGGCTAAAACCTCTGGCTCATGTGGTCCTGGGTTTGGCTGCCAGAGCGCTGTGCTGGCCAATTCCTGCTGGGCTGTCAGGCTGTCCTCAGTGTGAGGTTAGCTTCTTTGTGTCATTTTGTGGATTCTGTATCTCCAAAGTTTGTTCAGAGTCCCCTTTTACATAAATTGGGGAAGGTGGGAGCTGGAGCTCTACAGAAGTCCTGTTTCTACTCCGCCATCTGGACTCCGCCCTCGAGGAGAAAAATCTTAATTAAGAAACTAATGTAACTGTGGGGATTGAGATACATGTGCCAAGGTGGGACTGTAACTCAGGTCTTTCAGACTCCAAAATTAGCTCTCTATTTACCTCCTATACTCTCTAATGGGGCATGTATAAGACTTATTGAAATTTATCTTCAGTCACCTGGCTTCTTTGCTACTTGTCTTAGCTAAGTGACTACTTGCAGGGATAGTATCCAATTAAACACACACACACACACACACACACACACACACACACACACACACGGAGGCAACAGAACCTGGAACAAATATGAAAGGACCAAAGGTCCTTTAAAAGGAGAATTTTTTAAAGTTATACATGATATGCTTATTTTTTGGTAGGGAACACATTTTAAAAGGAAAAATTTTGCACAGGTACCATGTTGTTATATACCCCATGTTATTATGTCCCCAAATGATTCACTTTATTTCAGAGAAAATTATTCATCTCACCCACCCTCAAAATGGATTGTGTTTTATAGGCTACCTCACACCAAGAAAGGAATCATGTCACAAGAAACAGGATGATCTGAGGTGGCCATCACTGAAAATTATTTTTTAAATAAAAGAATGCTATTATGCAAAAAGTACTTTTCAGCTTTTTTGTTGTTATATTTTCAAACCAAATATTTAAGCAGTGATTTTTCTCCTCTCAGAATCTTACTCAACATTGCTAGGAGGAACTCAGAAAAAAGCATAAAGAATTGAATGAGCTTCTGACTAACATGGGGATTAAAAAGGTAAATAGAATTCATATTCAAGAAATAGCAGTAACTCTAAGTGGGGTGTCGCCGTAGGATATTTTGATGAGGAGTTGAGGAAAGGTTTTTTTTTTATAGATTTCAGAGCTCCTATGTGTTTAAGAGGTATATGGATTAGCATAAATTGATTATACCAATTTGAGACACTAAAAATGTTTTTCAAGGAAAAATCTAAGAGGAGTGAGGTAATTATCTTTCATTGGAAGAAAAGGGATTGAAAACATCATCCTGAGGATGATTTTGAAACATATAATGAGAATGAAGGGGTTTAAACTCTGGAGATCTACAACTAAAGGGGATAACAAATGAGAAAAAAAATTATTTTCCAGATGTCTCATTTGCTACTCATAGGGACTAGCATAAATAGCATAGATAGACTGTTCTTTCCTGTCATAACTCTGTCCTCTGTCACATGCTAGAGATTAGGTAAATGTAGGGGGAGGGCATAGACATTTTCCCTTTCCACAGGGACAGGGCAGAATATTAATTGGAAAGTGAGCAAGATGAGTTGTATCCAAGGTTTATTTGGAGTGCCAATATCCCAGAGGCTGAAACAAGTGAGAATACAATATAGGAATGGGAGATGTTAGGAACAGAGTGGCTTGGATCTCAATGTAAGATACAAGGATATGCCAGAAGGAGTAAACTCTTTTTTCCATATTCAACTCTTTCCTCCAAAGCTTTAGAATTTTTTATGGTGGCTTTCATGGTTTTCCCCAACTGTGTTCTTTACTAATGTAAAGAAATGCCTCATATTACCTGGGCTGAGCCCCATTGTGCCCCATTGTAACTCATGTATGAGCAAATAACACCATAAATTCATGTATTGCCATCTCTTCTACTCAATCAATTAACAAACATTTATTCACTCACTCAATCAATAAACATTTATTAAGTACCTACTATGTGCCAAGAAATGTACTAAGTTCTGAGGATACAAAAAGAGACAAAAAGATAGTCTCTACCCTCAAGGAACTCACAATCTAATGGAGGTGATACCATATGCAAACAAAAATATACAAAGCAAACTATATACAGGATAAATAGGAAATAATTTACAAAGGGGGAGGCATTAGAATTGAGAAGAGTTGGGGAAGGCTTTTAGCAAAAGAAGGGATTTTATTTTGGATTTAAAAGAAGCCAGCGAGGTCAATGGTCAAAGCAGAGGAGGGACAGCTTTCCAAATTTGTGGAACAGCCAGAGAATAATATCTGGACTGGAGAGATGGAGTGTTTTATTTGTGGAACATCAAGGAGTCTAATGTCACTGGATAGAATGGCAAGTGGTATGGAATACTGTGTAAGAAGACTGGAAAGTTAGGAGGGGATTAGGCTATGAAGGGCTTTGAATGCCAAGGATAATATTTTGTCTTTGATACTGGAGGCAATAGGGAAGCACTGGAGTTTATCGAGTAGTGGATGTGTGATATGTTTGGACTTGCACTTTATGAAATTGATTTTAGTGGCTAGAGGATGGAACAGAATGGGGTGAGACTTGAGGAAGCACACCTATCAGCAGGCTATTACAATAGTTCAGGCATGGTGATGAGGATCTGCATTGGAGTTGTGTCAAGCTCAAAAGAGAGAAGGACGCATATTTGAGAGAAGTTTGCAAAGGTGCAATCAGCAGACTTTAGTAATGTATTGGATATGGGGACTGAAAGATATCAAAGAGTCCAGGATGACTGTAATGCTACAAACATGAGAGATAGTGAGGATGGTGTTGCTCTCTACAGTAATAGGGAAGGTGAGGGTGGGTGGGTTTAGGAAGACAGATAATGAGCTGAGTTTTGGACATGTTGAGTTAAAGATGTCTACTGGACATCACTTCAAGAGATCTGAAGGGCAGTTGGATATGCAAGATTGGAAGTCAAGAGAGATTTTGGGGGCAGGATAAGCAAATTTGAGAATCATCAGATGGTAATTGAATGCATAGGAGCTGATGAGATCAACAAGTGAAGGAGTATGGAGCGTGAGGAGAAAAGGGCCCCATGCTTGATGCTGAGGTACAGTTAGAGGGCATGATCTGGAAGAGTATTCAGCAAAGGAGATAAGGAGTGGTCAGACAGGTAAGCTAGGAACTAGGAGAGAGTGCAAATTCAGTTGTGTCTGACTCTCTGTGACCCCTTCTGGTGTTTTCCTGGCAAAGATACTGGAGTGGTTTGCCATTTCCTTCTCCAGCTCATTTTTTTTGCAGATGAGGAAACTGAGGCAAACAGGGCTAAGTGATTTGCCCAGGGTCAGATAGCTAGTACGTGTCTGAGGCCAAATTTGAACTTGGCTCTTCTTGACTCCAGGCCTGACTCTGTATCCACCTAGGAGTCTTAATTATGAATTTTGTAGTGTCATCCTATTAATCCTCAGTACTGCTGGAAGAAGTGGAAGCATTATATTTTGGCTGATCATATCATATTTCCCCACTTAGACCTGAATGGGATTTTGTGCTGGGCTAATGCTGTCAATTGCATTAGTTATCATAGAGTGTCATTAGGTACCTAGATCACTGGTATTAAACTCAAATGAAAATGGGGACCACTCAATCCTATATAAGGATTCCTGTGGACTGTGTAGTGACTTAGAAAATGATACATGTTTATATATTTCTTTTTCATTAATATAGCAACACATTAAAATCAATTACAAATTACATTTTAATGTGATTCAGGATGCTCTCAGAAGTTTTATAAACTACATGCAGCCTGTTGGTCATCTGTTTGACACTTCTGAGCTAGAATATTCACTCTTTCTGAGCCAGAATAATTTTTATCATTTCCATTCATAGCAGAGTCTAATTCCAGAAAAATTAAAACCCACAATACCTAAGGCCCTCTTTTTCTGAGAGTTAGAAATAGGTAGGTCACAGTGCAGAGTACAAACCATTATGTGATATAAAGACATAAAGAGAATTTTTTTTAACAAATGCTTTATTAACTTCTGGTTTACATCATTCATTTTTGCCAGATTTTGAGTTACAATTTTTTCTCCATTTTTCCCCTACCCACCACCCCAGAACAACAGGCCCACAAGATATCCCCTCATCCAATCTGCTCTGTCCCATATCTTCTCCCATACCCCCTTCAAATTTTCCATTAGGGCAAGGTGAATCTCTGTGCCCCAATGCCTGCACATCTTATCTCCCAATTACATGCACAATAGTATTAATAATAGCATATATATATTTGAAACATTTAATTTTAAAATTTCGAATTCCAGATCCACTCCCTTCGTTCCTTGTCACCCAGTCCTGCTGAGAAGATAGGCAATTCAGTATATGTTATACATGCAAAACATTACCATAGTAGATATAGTGTAAAAGACTATATTTCCCTCCCACCCATCCCACCCCCACCTGGTTCATTCCCTACTTTGATCCTGTTCCCCTTCAAAAGTGGGTGCCTCCAACCTCCCTTCCCCCCAGCATGCCTTCCCCTCCATCATCACCCCTCTCATCCCCCTCTCCCCTACTCTCCTGTAGGGTGAGATATCCCATTTAGTATGTAAGTCATTCTCTCCCTGAGCCAAATTCAATGAGAATATGGTTTTGCCTTTTTGCCTTCCTGTTCTTCCCCTCCCCTGCGACTACTTCCCCTTGCCTCTTCTACATGAGATAGTTTACCCTACCCTGTCTCTCCCCATCTCCTCTTGCCATATTCCTCTCTCACCTCTTAACTTCACCCCTTCAGTATCATCCCTTCCCACCAAATTTGACCTGTGCCCTCTATCCATGTATACCTGTAAACATATATACACACATTCACATATGTATTCATATGCCCACAGATCCTTCTTCAATTATTTTCATACTGAGAAAGGTTTCATCAGACACGGTTATTGTTTTTTCCATGTAGGAATGTAAATAGTTCAACTTTGATAAGTTCCTTTTGATTTCTTTTCCCTAATTACCTTCTCAAGCATCTCTTGCTTCTTGTGTCTGAATGTCAAATTTTCTATTCAACTCTGGTTTTTTCCTCAAGAATGCTTGAAAGTCCTCTATTCCATTGAATGACCATATTTTCCCCTGAAACAAGATACTCAGTTGTGCTGGGTAGGTGATTCTTGGTTTTAATCTCAGGTCCTTTGCTCTCTGGAATATCATATTCCATGCCCTTCAATCCCTCAATGTAGAAGCTGCCAGGTCCTGTGCCATTCTGATTGTGTTTCCACAATATTAAAATTGTTTCTTCTTGGCTACTTGTAGTATTTTCTCCTTGATCTGGGAATTCTGGAACCTGGCTATAATATTCCTAGGAGTTTTCTTTTTGGGGTCTTTTTCAGGAGGCGATCGGTGGATTCTTTCAACCTCTATTTCCCCTTTTGGGTCTAAAACATCAGGACAATTTTCCTTGAGAATTTCTTGAAGGATGATTTCTAGGTTCTTTCTTTGATCATGGCTTTCAGGTAGTCCAATAATTTTAAAATTATCTCTCCTGGATCTATTTCCCAGGTCAGTGGTTTTTCCCATGAGATATTTCACATTGCCTTCTATTCTTTCAATTGCTTGGATCTGTTTAACAGCATCTTGATTTCTCATGAAGTCACTAGCTTCCATTTGCTCCAGTCTAATTCTGAAGGAATGATTCTCCTCAGTGAGCTTTTGAGATTCTTTTTCCATCTGGCAAATTTGGCTTTTTAAGGCATTCTTCTCCTCATTGCCATTTTGAGCCTCTTTTGCTATTTGAGTTAGTCTATTTTTTAAGGTGTTTATTTTCCTTAGTCAGGCTGTTGACTCTCATTTCATACTTTTCCTACATCCTTCTCATTTCTTTTTCCAATTTTTCCTCCACTTCTCTTATTTGGTTTTTAAAATCCTTCTTAAGGTTCTCTATGGCCTGTAACCTATTCATATTTTCATTTGGGGCTTTTGGTGCAGGATTTCTGACCTCACAGTCCTCCTCCTATTTCATGCTTTGATCCTCTTTGCCCCCAGAATAGGAGTCTAATGTTGAATTTTTCTGTTTATTTTGTTTCCTTTGCCTAGGCAAGTTGCCACTTAATTACTTGACTTTTGGGCTTGTTGCCACAGTAGGACTCTGCTACCAGACAGGGGAGCTTCCTTCCCAAATGTTGGGATCTTCTCAACTGATGGAGGTATTAGTTAGGTGCCCTCCCTGAAGCCCCCACACAGTCTGGCAAGCTGGACACACCCCAAGACCTCCACCCCAGACCACAATCCAGATCCAGGGAGGTTAAAGTGAGAGTGATTACCCCCCAGACTGATCGCAGGATCCTCCTACAGTTCACCAACCAGGAGCTGAAGCTGCAATTGAAGCTGCAAAATGGTGTCAGTGCTGTGGCTCCTCAGCAGCTTCTTACCCCCAGGGGAAGAAGCTGACATATTTCTAAATACTGGTCCCAAAGTCCATAGGGCACTAACCTCTCATTTTGTCCTAGGCATCTATGTATTAATAATTCTGCAATGGCCACAGCTGCTGGTGATCTGGGGTCCCCCCAGCTGGATGCTGGTCTGACTGCCTTGGGCCTAAAACCTCTGACTTAAGTGGTCCTGGGTTTGACTACCAGAGCGCTGTGCTGGCCGCTCCCTGCCGGGCTGCCAGGCTATCCTCAGTGGGAGGTTAGCTTCTCTGTGTCATTCTGTGGGTTCTGGAACTCCAGATGTTGTTCAGCGTTCCCCTTTTACTTAATTTTGAAGTGATGTGGGCTGAACACCATGGAAGTGCCATTTCTACTCTGCCATCTTTCCTCTGCCCCCCCATAAAGAGAAATTTTATAAGAAAATTAGAACACAGAACACATTAATTATCTGACTTGTGGATAGGTGAACAATTTATGAATAAATAAGATAGAGTCCAAAGTTAGGTGTAAAATGGATAATTTAAATTTTGTGAAATCAAAAACGATTTATACAAATAAAACAAATGTTGGCAAAATCAGAAGGAAAGCAGGAAACTGGGAAAAAATTTTTTATAGACAGTTTATCAGATAAAGGTCTTGCATCTAAAATATATAAAGAAGGATTTAAACAGGCAGTTTTCCAATGAAGAAATCAAAACAATTTATAGTCATATGAAAAAATGCTCTAAATCATTATTGATTAGAGAAATGAAAATTAAATCAACCTTAAGATATCATTTTTCACCTACCAGATTGGCTAAAATGATAGAAGGGGAACGTGACATGCTGGAGGGGATTATAAAATTCAGGATACTAATTCATTGTTGGTCCAACCATTTTGGAAAGCAGTCTAGAATTATTAAAGATAAAATTATTAAAATACCTGTGCTGTTTGACCCAGCAATACCATGGCTTGGTCTATATCTGAAGATAATTAGGGAAAGGTGAAAAGAATCTATATTTTCCAGAATGTTTATAGCAGCTCTCGTTGTGGTGGCAAAGAACTGGAAATTGCAGGGATGCTGATCCATTGGGAATGGCTGAACAAGTTGTGGTATCTAATTGTGATGGAATACTACTGTGCTATAAGAAATTATTACATTAGTGATTTTTTTTTTAAAGCAATTGGGGTTAAGTAACTTGCTCAAGGTTACACGGCTAGTCATTATTTATGCGTGGGTGCTCATTTTCTGAGGCCGGATCTGATCTTGCGTCATCCCAACTCCGAGGCCGGTGCTCTTACTCACTGCGCCACCTAGCCGCCCCTTTAGGGCAATTGGGGTTAAGTAACTTGCCCAAGGTTACACGGCTAGGTTTTTGTTTGTGTGGATTAAGTGTGGGAGGCCGACTCCGAACTCAGGTCCTTCTGACTCCAGGGCCGGCGCTCTATTCACTGCGCCACCTAGCCGCCCCTACATTAGTGATTTTAGAAAAGAAACATGGAAGGACTTGGATGAAATGAAGAAGAGCAAAATGAGCAGAACCCAGAGAACATTGTATACAATAACAGCAATATTGTTTTAAGAATGACTGAGTGAATAAGTTATTTGAATCTTATAAATACCCACATTCACTATAAAGGTCATATGATAAAAGATGCTATCTGCATCCAGAGAAAGATATGATAAATAGAAGTAAGCATAGAATAATTTTTATGTACATATATATGCATATATATGCATATATATGCACACGGATATATGCATACACATACATATACATATGCACACCTATTTGGGTCTAATGGTAATTTCTACGACAGGGGGAGAGAAGAAATCAAAAAAAAGTTTTTTGCTTGTTTTATTCCATAAATTAAAAATAAAATAAAAAAGAAATAGGTAGGTCATGGAGGTTCTGTAAGGAACCAGCCAAACAGAGGGAGAGAGTGGAGAGTACTTCCAAAGTTCAGAGACAAAATGAACTTCCAGGATAAAGAGATTTTCATGGCATGACAAATAGAGAAAGCCTTGAAAATTCAGGAGTACAACTGCAAGAGGAATGAATTTATGACTTTCAATATTCATACCTACTCAAGACTGAGACGGTAATATGGTTATCAAAATGACTAAAATAAATGGATTAGTCATATCAATCTGGTGCAGACAGAACCTTGAAAAATAAGATAGCATTCCCCCTGCCCTTCACCATCTGTATTGAAAGCAAACAAAACTTTCAGGGAAGAAATTCCAGTCGTCATGTAGTTAGTAATAGTCTGGCTTCAGTCAGCAAAGATTTTGGCAGGGAATCTGGTTCAAAAAATCATGGCTGTCGTGGAATCAGACAGCATGATCATCTCCTCCTGGTAAATATGTCCTGTGCTGGTGATAACAAAGTTTTAACTTAGGATCCATTCCTCCTTGCTCCCATTTCCTATTGCCTTTCCTCTTTAACCTTAGTTTCTAGACAACATTTCCAAACATTTATTCTTGTTCGCTTGAATGAAAATTTCTAGATAGAGCCCTTTAGATTGGTTGGGAACGAGTCAGGTTCCCAGCCTTCCTTATATTCATCTACCCACTCTCACTACAGTCAGACAAACACTATGCTGCCTCCAGAAGCAGTGTGGGACCCAGCAATCTACCACTCTTTGGAAACACATGCCTTAAGCCCAGCACCGGCCTTTGGCTCTGATCCCATGTACATGCCTCTTGGCTAATTGGTAGCAGCTGGCTGAAATTCAAAGGTATGTGTGTGGTCAGAAGTGCACTTAGGGAACAACAAACTTGGAATTTGTTCAGTGGGGATAATAAGACATGAACTGCCTCCCTCAAAGGGGTGGCTGGGAAGAAAGTGCTTTATAAATCTTCAGGTGGTTATTGCTATTCCCTTACCTTGCAATGACTTCTTGTTGTTCAGTTTTGTCTGACTCCTCATAATCCCGTTTGGAGTTTTCTAAGATACTGAAGTGTTTTGCCATTTCCTTCTCCTTTTCATTTTACAGATGAAGAACTGAGGCAAACAAAGTGAAATGTCTTGCACAGGGTTGACCCTCAAACCTTGATTAGAGCCTCTTGTCTTCATAGTCATAGAATGTAAGTGTAAAGACCTACAGGCCAAGACTATGGGATCAAGGGAACTAGGGTCAGTTCCATGGGAAATATACATCAAATTCTCAAATTCTCTGGCTCATTATACCCCAGTGTCTAATAGAATTCCAAAACAGAACCTAAGAGTGATTCATTTCTAGTTTCCCATAGAGGGTCTCTTCTAGAAAGGTTTTCAATGTACATTGTAGATCAGTTATTTGTTTTCTCCATTATAAAACAATTGCTTGAAACAGAGAAGACCCATAAATATGTACTGAGAAATGCATAAAATATGTCACGGTAACTTATCACTTCTATTATACTCTCCCAGGAGATTGATACATAGAACATTAAAACATGAAATACTTTGTAAGACCAATGAAAAGATTAACCTTGGAGTCTGAGAAACTTGCTCAAGACTCATATCTTCAAGCAAGACATGCCCTGGCTTGGCCTTTCTTACTTTTTTCCCATGTATTTTCTTGGCAGTGGTCACCTTCTTAGAGAAATTATTATAGATATCATCTCTTGCTAGATAGCTAGAATCAAACCTCAGGAACTGCTGCCATCTCAAATTCATGAGGTTGCCATCAAGGCTAGAAACAGTCTTAGGATGCCTGTTTGATCACCTGTGCCCAGGGAAAGAAACACAAAACAATAAAGTCATCAAGACCCCCATCTAAGGTTGACCTAGGTAAGGCTATACTGTTGTTTCTATGTATGACCAATTACCTTATCCACCTTATCATTTTGCTGATAAAGAAGAGCTTGAATAGCCCTGACACTTGACATGTGGGAAGAGAGAGCTTGAAGAGGTAGAGTCATTACTTTTGAAGCTTCTGAATAGTTAGCTCTTCTTAGCTTAGTAGCTCACCTATAATTCAACTTGACTAACATTTGTTAAGTGCCTTCAAGGCATTCTGATAAATGATGGGGATCCAAAGCTGGATATGAAACAGACTGTGAGATGTTTATCATCTAGTGGGGCAGTAGTGAACAATCAGGATGTCACCTGTGTAGCAGAAAGCAAGGTGGCTTTGGAATCAAAAGTACTGGGCTCATATTCTGGTCTGCCATTTACTTCTTTTGCTATCTTAAGCAACTCACTTAACTTCCTTAGGAAAGCCTCAGTTTCCTCATGTGTAAAAGGAAGAAGTTGGACTAGATGACCTCTGAGGCCCCTTACAGCCTTTAAATCTGTGATCTTGTGATTATATTGAGAAGTTTGGGTACTATAAGGAGTCTTCAAAGTTTAGTACCACCTGGAGCTACCTAGGTCAAGAAGATGCCACGCTTGATGTTGTAGGAATTTAATGAATGTTTATTGAATAGATGAATGCACATTGTAAATATTAAATAGCAATACTATTCAAATATAACAAAAATCAAATTATTTTTTGTTTTTGCTTTACTTACATTTCCTACAATATTCTCTCATGAGTTCCTTCTAGAAAACCTTCCCTTGTAAAAATTTTCTTAAATGTAAAGGAAAAAAATTGGTAAAACTAACCCTAAAGTCTGATGTTACATTCAGTACGCCACATCCAGGGTCACCTATGCAAGGAAGTGTGTAGAACGGGGAAGATACCTTTGGGACCAACCTTGGTTAAAATGATGATGATAATGAACTAGAATCTGCATATCACTTTAAGGTTTGCAAATACTTTGCAAATATTACTTCATTTTATCCTGACCACAACCCTAGGATAGGTACTATCATTATCCCCATCTTATAGATGAGAAAATTGAGGTAGGCAAAGTTCAAATGACTTACTCAGGATCACACAGGTATTAAGTAGGTAGTATCTGAACTCAGGCCTTCTGAACGCCAGGTCCAGCACGCTATCTGCTGTACCACCTAGCAACCATTGCATTGTTTAATTGTTTTATTGTTATTCTTCCCATATATATCTTCATAGTCATCAAGCATAGTATTTTTTCTGTTTCTGCTCACTTTATTTTGCGTAAGTTCACATGAATTTTTCATACTCCTATGTAATCATCATTTTTATAGCATAATAGTATTCTCATGTATCCATATATCATGCTTTGTTTAGCTGTTCTCCAATTAGTGGGAATCTACTTTGTTTCCAGTTACTACCATAAAAAGTGTTGCTATAAATATTTTTGTGTATATAAGATCTTCCTTTTTTTAAAATAAAATTTTAATTTTTAATTGTTTTAATTTTTCCTGTCTCCTAATCCCTCCTCCCCCACATAAAAAAGGAAAGGAAAATGTTTGTGGATGATATTCATAGTCAAACAAAACAAATTCCTACATTGACAATGTCTGACAATGTGTGTCTCATTCTTTACCTTAATTATAGCATCACTTCTCAGGAAATCAGTAGTATTCCTCATCTTTGTTCCTCTGGTATCATAGTTTATTATTGCATTTATCAGGATTATTGAATCTTTCAACATTATACATTTTTTCTTTGCTTTTTGGAGTGGGGAAAGGTAGGACAATTGGGGTTAAATGACTTGCCCAAGGTCACATGGCTGGTGTGTGTGTGTGCGTGTGTGTATGTGTTAAGTGTCTGAGGCTGAATTTGAACTCAGATCCTCCTGGTGCTCTATTCACTGTGCCATGTACCTTATACATTATACATTTTTAAAGTAGATATTGTCATAGCATAATTTGTTCTCCTGGCTCTCTTCATTCTGCATAAGTTAATACAAATCTTCTATTCAATAAACTTTTTTTTTTTTGGAGGGGGGAAGGCAGGGCAATTGGAGTTAAGTGACTTGCCCAAGGTCAAATGGCTGTGTGTGTGTGTGTGTGTGTGTGTGTGTGTGTGTGTAAATGTTGAGGTCAGATTTTGAACTCAGGGCCTCCTGATTCCAGGGCTGGTTCTCTATTCACTGTGCCACCTAGCCGCCCCTCACTAAACTTTTATTAAGTAACTACTATGTGCCAGTCATTGTGCTAGGTGCTGGGTATACAAATAAAAAAGATAGTCCTGCTCTCAAGGAACTTACCATCTAATGGAAGATGTCACAAGAAAGGAAGCTGGAAAGTGGTGGGAAAGGAAAGAGGGTCACCAGAAGGTACCCAGCATCTGGCATCTTATTCCATGGAGCTCAAACCAAAGTTGCAGTTAGAAAGTGAAGAGTGAGCTGCAAAGTCCAAATGCTAACATCTTTGGCAGAAGTTTAGTGTTCTACCTTCCACCCCTCCAAATCAAAGGGGAGAGGAGACTGAGGGAGGTGGGAAGAAGTTGAGTATTCAAGGCTGAGTTAGCAGCATGGTGATAAGATTTGAAATCTTAGGTTTCTCTGAAACCAGGAAGTGTTGCCCACTCTGCTTTGCTCCCCTGTTGATGCCTTCTACCAGTAGTCAAGATAAGAGAACATCAGAATGCTGCCTTTGGACCTCCATGCTCCTTGACTACACAATCATTTAAAAAGTTTTCCAGAGTAAGTGGCATTTTAGGGAGGTTCTTCAGTGCTTTCCCTTACTAGCCCCAAGAGAGTGCTTGGAGAAAGATTTAAAGTTTTAGGTAATTGACATGGTTGAGGAATAGGAGAAAATTTTGTGGTTAAGAGGAAGTTATCCTAAACACCGTAGGTGATTTGCCAATCTGTACATAATTAAAATATGATTAATTCTTGAGTCCAAGTATTTGAACTTGAATCCTAAACCTTTCTTTGATGCTTTGGAAACTCCTTCAATGTTTTGGGGCACTATTATAAGAATTGCTTGTCATCACACAATCAATGTGTAAAAAATTCCAATTATTTTAGAACTCCATTAAAGAAGGCATTTAATAATAGGTTCACTGTCATTGCTTTTGGAATAAAATGACAATGATTTAATTCTTTCAACTAGAACTTAGGCTAAAACACTTTTGAAAGTATGATTTGGGAGCTCCTAAATAGAAGTGGTGGTACTGTTTTAGAAACTTTTATATTTCAGGTGGGTTAGTGAACTAGCCCCCAAATTTGCAATAAATAATTGACATTGAATTTTCTTCCAAGGGCCTTCTAATATTACAGAAAAAAAATGGTAGTGGGGATAGATGCACTACAAGGGCAGAGCCAAGATGTCAGAGTAGAAACAGCACTTCCAAGGTGCTCTGCCCCACATAACTTCCAAACAAGCTGGCTACAGGCCATAGAGGACTTTAAGAAGCAGATAAGAGAAGTGGGGGAAAAATTGGGAAGAGAAATGAGAAGGATGCAAGAAAAGTATGAAATGACAGTCAACAGCCTGACTGAGGAAAACAACACCTTAAAAAATAGACTAACTCAAATGGCAAAAGAGGTTCAGAAAGGCAATGAGGAGAAGAATGCCTTAAAAAGCTGAATTTACCAGATGGAAAAAGAATCTCAAAAGCTCACTGAGGAGATTCATTCCTTCAGAGTTAGACTGGAGCAAATGGAAGCTAGCGACTTTATGAGAAATCAAGATGCTGTTAAAGAGATCCAAACAAACGAAAGAATAGAAGGCAATGTGAAACATCTCATGGGAAAAACCACTGACCTGCAAAATAGATCCAGGAGAGATAATTTTAAAATTATTGGACTACCTGAAAGCCATGATCAAAGAAAGAACCTAGAAATCATCCTTCAAGAAATTCTCAAGGAAAATTGCTCTGATGTTTTAGACCCAGAGGGGGAAATAGAGGTTGAAAGAATCCACCGATCACCTCCTGAAAAAGATCCCAAAAAGAAAACTCCCAGGAATATTGTAGCCAGGTTCCAGAATTCCCAGATCAAGGAGAAAATACTACAAGCAGCCAGGAAGAAACAATTTCAATATTGTGGAAACACAATCAGAATAGCACAGGAGCTGGCAGCTTCTACACTGAGGGATTGAAGGGCATGGAATATGATATTCCAGAGGGCAAAAGAGCTGGGACTGAACCCAAGGGTCACCTACCCAGCAAAACTGAGTATTTTGTTTCAGGGGAAAATATGGTCATTCAGTGGAATAGAGGACTTTCAAACATTCTTAAGGAAAAAACCAGAGTTGAATAGAAAATTTGACATTCAGACACAAGAAGCAAGAGATGCCTGAGAAGGTAATCAAAGAAAAGAAATCAAAAGGAACTTATCAAAGTTGAACTATTTACATTCCTACATGGAAAAACAATAACTGTATCTGATGAAACCTTTCTCTTTATGAAAATAATTGAAAAAGGGTATATGGTCATATGAATACATATGAATGTGTGTATTTATGTTTACAGTTATACATGGATAGAGGGCACAGGTCAAATTTGGTGGGAAGGGATGATACTGAAGGGGTGAAGTTAAGAGGTGAGAGAGGAAAGTGGCAAGAGGAGATGGGGAGAGACAGGGTAGGGTAAACTATCTCATGTAGAAGAGGCAAGGGGAAGTAGTTTCAGGGGAGGGGAAGAACAGGAAGACAAAAAGGCAAAACCATATTCTCATTGAATTTGGCTCAAGGAGAGAATCACATACATACTAAATGGGATATCTCACCCTGCAGGAGAGTAGGGGAAAGGAGGATGAGAGGGGAGATGATGGAGGGGAGGGCATTTTAGGGGGAGGGGAGGTTGGAAGTACCCAGTTTCAAAGAGGGACAGGATCAAAGTAGGGAATGGACCAGGTGGGAGGTGAGATGGGTGGGAGGGAAATATAAGCAGTCTTTTACAATATATCTACTATGGTAATGTTTTGCATAGCTAGCTATACATGTACAACACATACTGAATTGTTTATCTTCTCAGAGGAAGTGGGTGACAAGGGAGGAAGGGAATGGACTGAAAATCGAAGTTTTAAAATTAAATGGTTCATAAGATGTCCAGGCATTGGGGCTCATAGATTCATCTTGCCCTAATGGCAAAGTCGAAAGGGGTATGGGAGAAGATATGGGAGAGAGCAGATTGGATGAGGGGATATCTAGTGGGACTGCTATTCTGGACTGGTGGGTAGGGAAAAAATTGTAACTCAAAATCTGGTGGAAATGAATGATGTAAACCAGAAGTTAAAGCAGTTGTTTAAAAAAAAAGAAATCAGTTTTATAACAGTGGGATGACTTTTTTCTTGTTGTACTCCTTTCTACATTCTCTGTTTTAGCCAAAATGACCTGCTTGCTATTATCCAAACTCAGCATTCTGCCTCCCTCTTCTGAGTTTTCTAAAGTCCATCACCATACCTGGAATGCACTACATCTTCACTTCTATCTCTTAGAATTCCCAGCATGCTCCAGGGCATATCACATGCTACATCCTACAAATGTGCTTTCCTGATCACCCTTTTTGTTAGTGCTCTCTCACTCCTGAACTTCCATTCCATTTATTCTGTATTTATATTACATTTATCTATCTATATACATGATGTTTCCTTCAGGAGAAAATAAATTTCTTGAGGAATTTCATTTTGTTTTTGTACCATCAATCCTTAGTGCAGTGCCTAACACATGGTAGACCCTAAATGAATGCTTGTTGAATTGAATGATGTTTTTCTTTGATATGTAAATAGAACACAAGTCTTCCCACCTTAATCCTTCAGTAGATCTGACTAGCCAATAGATATAAGGAAGAAGAGAAGTATTCAGCTTGGATAACTATCAAAGAAGATTAGCGCTTTAGTCTAGGATGTTAAAATTCACAAAGAATAAAAATCAAGAGAAAAGTTAGTGTGAGTTAGTCATAGATAAAGAATTAAACATTTTGGGCAGCTAGGTGGCACAGTGAATAGAGCACCAGCCCTGGAGTCAGGAGGACCTAGGTTCTGATCTGACCTCAGACACTGAACACAAAAAATAGCTGTGTGACCTTGGGCAATTGCCCTCCAAAAAGCACAAAAAAGCAATAAACATTTGGAGAAGAGGAATACTTGCAAAATAGTTAGAAAAATGAATGAATTTTAATGAACATTGAAAAGTAGAAGACAAAGGATGTTTCTCTTCTAACCAGCCACTGAAAGGACACTTGCTTAAAAAATGCTGTTTGTTAGTTTTATGTTACTCCTGAAGGGAAGCTGATGGTGCTTTTTTTTATCTGTTAGTCACCAATACCTATTATGAACCCATTGTTCTAAACTAGTCATTGTATACTAACTGGAGGAGAGATACAGCAGCTTGAGTGAGCCCATCAATAAATAAAGGAAACCTGTTTACCTTTTTTTTTTGCCACAGAGAACCTGTCTTGGGTTTCCTACTCCCGAGACTGATTATTCTGAGGTGTTTCTCTTGGCCTAGACTCTGGCACAGGTATATCCCAATAGCCTAGGATCATGAATAAATGGATTAATGAATGAATGGCTGCATCAGTGAAAAAGCATGTTTCAAGAATACATTCCAAACTCAGTGAGCTGCAAATATATGAAAGTAGAAGTATGCAAGATGATATTTTGAGGTAAGTAATAGTTTAATTTGTAGGAGAATGCACAAAATCGGAAAGTAATATGAACTAAGACTGGAAAGGTAGGTTGGAACCAAATTTTGGATATTTAAATGCTTGGCTAAGGAGTTTTTATTTTATCCTATAGGCAATAGGTGGCTACTGAAAATTTTCAATTAGATAATAATATAGTCACATATGAACATTAAGAACATCGTTTTGCCAGACATGTAAAAGATGAATTGGAGGGTGTAGATATTGGAGACAGGAAGAGCAATTATGGTAATCTATGTGATATCTGATGAAAACCTGAACTAAGTTGGGAGTAGTATGAGTGAATAGATTTGAGAGATATTGTGGACAGAATCTCCAAAATTCAGCACATTATTCATTGGGAGGTATACTGAGGAAGAGGGAAAATCTAAAGATATACATTTTGAGCCTGTATGACTAGGAATAAGGTGATACCAGAAGCTGAAATAAAGAAATTGGGATGAGGGGGAAATTTAGGAAGGAAAGATGTTAATTTCATTTTGAGTCATGTTGAGGTGCTAGTGGGACATCTAGTGGAAATGTCCATTAGACAGTTGGAGGCACAACACTAGAACTTAGAAAAGAGATTTTTAATGGCTATATAGACTTGGACATTATCTGTATAGAGGTGATAGTGATGAGATTTTCATCATGAGGGAGAATTTAGAAAAAGAAGTTTAAAAATAGAATTTTGGGAATGCCAAAATTTAGGAATAGAGAAGAAAGAGGAATCAGTGAAGAACACTGAGGAGTAGTCAAATGTGTAAGAGTAGAACCAGAAAAAGTGGTCTGAGTCAAAAGAAGGAGCATCCAGAAGAAAAGACTCTGTCAAATGCTCTGAAAAGGTCAAGGGAGGGTAAGGGTCAGTTAAAGGCTATTGGACTAGTCCAGTAAGCTGTAGGTCATTGGTGAAGCTGGAGACAGCAGCTTCAGTAGACTGGTAGAGATAGAGTCATGAGGGAGTCACAGAGTGAGTGGGTGGTAAAGAAGCAGAGTCAGTAAATGTAGACTACTCTTTGAGAAATTCGGCAAGGAAGGGGAGGAGAGATGTACAATGATCATTTAAGGAGTCAGTATGTTCATCTGCTAGAAGAGAAAGAAAGATTGATGATGCCAGGGGGAGCGGGTTCATCACCAATTATGCAAGCATCAATATAGTCACATATTATATGCCAGGCACTAAGAATACAAATACAAAAGTAAAAATGATTCTGCCCTTAAGGAGATTACATTCTAATGAGGGAAATAGCATGTACATATATAGGTATATGCAAAGATGTATGAAGTAGAAACATGGTAACTATGTGGGGGAAGAGAGTAGCAGCTGAGAGGAAGAAAACTCTTGCAGTGGAGGTAGGTGGTGTAATAGTAATGGAATTTAAAGATCCCCCTGTATTGGCTTGGTTTTCAGGTTGAGTATTGAAACCAAGAGCTTGTGAATCCCACCTGTGGGATGGACTTGCTGAAGTGAAATAGAGGGCTGAACTGGGAGGAGCTGGTGCCTTGGATTTAGAGAGAGGCCCAAGCAGAGAGAAGGCCCAAGCAGAGAGAGGCAGAAGAATTTTTGGAAGCAGCATCATGGAGGCAGAGAGAGAGAGAGAGAGAGAGAGAGAGAGAGAGAGAGAGAGAGAGAGAGAGAGAGAGAGAGGATTATTGAAGGCCAGTTGGAGCTGCCCAGGACTTTTGAGAGCTGCCACCAGGAGCTGCCAAGGATTGAGGAGATATGGCTGTGATGCCGGTATTTCGTCTGTCTGTTTTGATATTGTTTTGCCAGATTCGTATGCTGGTAAAGGACAGTGTTGTTATTGCAGAGGTCCAGGAACCTTGCTGTTGGTTCAGAAGCCCTGAAGAAGGATTTTCTTGTTGTATATTTACAGAAATCCTGGAAGAGGGTCTTATTGATGTTTTCAGGGGTCCTGAGACTGTTCTGCAGACAGAGAGTGAATTGATGAGGACACTGGCAATGTATCTTGTGGCTTTGTTAAGCTTTGTCTACCCAGGAACAGAGGTGGCTGAGAACTTGCCTCAGTTCATGATGAAGAAAAGACCTCTCTTTGGGTATTAAATGCTGTGATGATATCTTAACCTTGTTATAGCTCAGGGATAGATGGTCTTTGTGCTCTCCACTGCCCCTTTTGAGAAGGCGCTTGATATTAACTTATGATAATTGTGATTCAGTTGTGATCCAAGGGTGGGAAACTTGACTTTCTTGTGCTCTGTGACTGACCAAATGAATATACTGCCCAGGGGTGGAGTAGTACTTGGAAATTATTGAATTACACTTGGTGAATGGTGTATTTTGATTTTCTCTGTTCTGTGAATGTTTTGACTATGCTGGTATTCTGAACCTTGAAAGTTGCCTCTGGCATTATAGTTGGAAAATGATTGTATTTGTGAGGTGAAAGATAAGGATGAGTCAAAGGTAACACTGAAGTCATGCCACTGTAGTGATCAGGGGAGAGAAATTCTAATAAAAGTTTGGAAGGGATGGTGGATTTTGTTGGAAAGATAATGGGATGTGATTTGGGCATATTGAGTCTGAAATTCACACAAGGCATCCAGTCTGAAATATTCAACAGGCAGTTGGAGATGTGTAATTAGCACAAGCCTGATAGGTAGATAAGTCTGATATATAGGAGTCATTTTTGTAGAGATGATAATTAAATCCATGGGAGCTGATGAGGTCACTTTTTAGAATGGATAGAAAGAAAAGAAAAGTGGGTCGAAGATAAAGGCTTAGGCATACATTTGTATGGCATGGATGGTGATCCAGAAAAGGACACTAAGGATATATAGTTAGTCAGGTAGAAAAACCAAGAGAGAACAGGGATATTAAAACCCAGAAAAGGCAGTCAATAGTGTCACATTCTACACATAGATAAAAAAGATGGGGATGGAGAAAATATCATTAAATGTGACTATTACAAAGTCATTGATGACTTTGGAGAGGCAATTTCAGTTGAGTGATGAGAGCAGAAGCCAAATCGCAGAGGATTTAGAAAGAAGTGAGAAGAAAGAAATTGAAATCAATGAATGTACATAGATTTTTCAAGGAATTTGGCTGAAAAAAAGACATTAGAAGTATGGATTTTTAGCTAATGGGAATCAGAGAATATAATGAGAGTATTTCAAGATGGGTAGAGACCTGAGCACATTTGGAGTCATCAGGGAAAGAAACAGTAGTTGGGGGGAGATTAAAGGCTGGAGAAAGTGGGGCAGAGACAAGATGGTGGAGTATAAGCAGGAACTTGGCACAAGCTCTGGCTCCAGTCACTTCCAATACATGTAAAAATGACTCTAAACAAATTTTAGAGCTCCAGAACCCACAAAGTGACAGAGAGAAACAAATCTCACACTGAAGGCAGCCTGGTAGGCTGACAGGAAGGGTTTATAGAACCTAGCTGGGAGCCGAGCTCAGTCCTGCATGAGCTGTGTGGTTCCAGACCCAGGGTGGACCCAACCAGGGGCAGCCAGAGCAGACTTCAGGAGAGTAAATCACCAGCAACTGTGGTGATTTCCTGACTTCTCAACCCATAAACAACAAAGAGAAAAGTAAAAGGTCAGTGGGGAACTCTGTTGGAACAGGGGGATGGAAGAGCATGGTCTGTTCCCTGCTCCTGTAGAGAGAAGCCACAGAACTGTGGTGGCTCCAGCTGCTGCTGCATGGCTGCCTCCAGAGCTCCTGGCCTGCACATTGTAGGAGGACCAAGCAACCATTCAGAGGGTAATTGCTCTTGCTTTGACCTGCTTAGATCTGGATGACAGTCTTGGGTTCTGGTCCTGGGGTGTGTGGCTAGTGTGCCAGAACTTGTGGAGGCTGTAGAGAGGGCACCCTCCTAATAGCTCCAGCAGCTGTGAAAACCCCAGTAATTTGGGACAAAGCTCTCTCCATTCTGGAAGCAGAGTTTTATGGTGGCAAAGAGCTCAAAATTGTAGTAATTGACTGGAAAGATGAACAAGCAGAGGAAATGTAATCAGACCACAGATTCCTTTTCTGGGGACAAAAAGGATCAAAGCATGGAAGGCAATGAAGTCAGAACTCTTGCACCAAAAGCTTTCAAGAAAAATATGAATTGGTTACAGGCCATGGAAGGGCTCAAGAAGGATTTTGAAAATCAAATAAGAGAAGTGGAAGAAAAATTGGAAAGAGAAATGAGAATGATGCAAGGAAATCATGAAAAATGAGTCAACAGCCTGCTAGAGGAGACCCAAAAATATTGAAGAAAATAATACCTTAAAAAATAGACTAACTCAAATGACAAAAGAGGGCCAAAAAGCCAATGAGGAGAAGAATGCCTTAAAAAACTGAATTTGCAAGCTGGAAAAGGAATTTCAAAAACTCACTGAAGAGAATAATTCCTTTAAAATTAGATTGGAGCAAATGGAAGCTAGTGACTTTATGAGAAATTAAGATACTATAAAACATATTCAAACAAATGAAAAAATAGAAGGCAATGTGAAATATCTCATTGGAAAAACCACTCATCTGGAAAATAGATCCAGAAGAGATAATTTAAAAATTATTGGACTACTTGAAAGCTGTGATAAAAAAGAGCCTAGACATCACCTTTCAAGAAATTATCAAGCAAAACTGCCCTAGAACCATAGAGCAAAATAGAAATGGAAAGAATTCACCAATTTCCTCTTGAAAAAGATCTCAAAAAGAAAACTCCTAGGAATATTATAGCCAAATTCCAGAGTTCCCAGGTCAAGGAGAAAATACTGCAAGTAGTCAGGAAGAAACAATTTGAGTATTGTGGAAACACAATCAGGATAACACAAGACCTAGCAGCTTCTCCATTAAGTGATTGATGGATGTGGAATATGATATTTTGGGGATCAAAGGAGCTAGGATAAAAACCATGAATCACCTACCCAGCAAACTGAATATAATGCTTCAGGGGAAAATATGGTCATTTAATGAAATAGAGGCTATTCAAATTCCTACATGGAAAAATGATAATTGCAACTCATAAGACTTTTCTCAGTACGAGGATAGATGAAGGGAATATATAGGTGTGTATACACACATATACATATGTATATGTGTACATATATGTACATATATGCACATACATGTACATACATGTATACACATACACATATGTATACATGTATGTATAGGAGGATGTATGTATATATAAATATATATGTTAGTGTGGGCATATGTGTGTATGTGTATACATAGACAGAGGGCACAGGATGAGTTGCATAGGAACGGATGATATCTTAAAAATAATATTAAGAGGTAAGAGAGGAATTTATTGGGAGGAGAAAGGGAGAGATAGATTAGGGTAAATTATCTCATATAAAAGAGGCAAGAGAAAACTGTTACAATGGAGGGGAGGAACAGGAATTTGAAAGGGAATGAGACAACCTTACTCTCATTGAATTTGGTTTAAGGAGGGAATTACATACACACTCAAATGGATATCTGACCCTACAGGAAAGTGAGGGGGGAAGGGGATAAGGGGGGGATGACAGAAGGGAGGACAGATGAGGGGTGGCTAGGTGGCACAGTGAGTAGAGCGCTGGCCCTGGAGTCAGAAGGACCTGAGTTTGGATCTGGCCTCAGACACTTAACCCACACAAACAAAAACCTAGCCATGTGACCTTGGGCAAGTTACTTAACCTCAATTGCCCTCCAAAAAGAAAAAAAAAAGAAGGGAGGACAGATTTGGGGAGAGGATAGTTAGAAGCAAACACTTTTTAAAAGGGATAGGGTCAAGAGGGAAAATAGAATAAGTGGGTGGCAGGATAGGATGGAGGGAAAATATGATCAGTCTTTCACAATATAACTACTATGGAAATATTTTCTGTCACTACACATGTATAACCTATATTGAATTGATTATCTTCCCGGTGGGGGTGGGTGAGGAGGGAAGAAGGGAAAAAGTCTGGAACTCAAAGTTTTAAAAACAAATGTTAAATTTTTTTTTTACAGGCAACTTGGAAATAAGATATACAGGCCCTGGGGTATAGAAATCCATCTTGCCCTACTAGAAAGTTGGGGGAGGATAAGGGAGGATATAAGAGAGAACAGATTGGGGGAAGGAGTATTTGGTAGGCTCAGTATATTGGGGTGGGGTAGGGGAAAGATGGGGATAAAAATTTGCAACTCAAAATCTTATGGAAATGAATGTTGAAAACTAAAAATAAATAAATTGGAAAAAATAATAGAGAATGTGAGAGATGGTAGTGGGAGCAATTGGTAGAGAAGATAGGAGAAGATGGCACAAGAGTACATATACAGCAATAGGGCCCTTTATATTATATATTAAAGTGCTACCTTTTCATAAGAGGCTGGAATAAAGGAGGAGATGATGCCAGGGGGTTCTGAGAGTAGAGAAGGGGAACATAGTGAGTTCACATTAAATGACCTTAATTTTCTTCATAAAGTATGTGGGAAGTTCCTTGTTAGGAAAGGTTCCTTGTTATGAAGGTTTTAGGACAAGGTGATTGCCATAGGCTGCTTAGTATCCAGCACTAAGCATGGTTGAAGATGTGAATAAGAAATGACCAGACCATGTGGGTAGTTCAAGGAAGAACCATGAACTCCATTTATTGATTCTTAGTACAAGGTTTTTATAGAACAAATGAGAAAAAGGAAGGGGACTCATGATTTCTTATCATTACCTTAGTCTGTTATATCCTGGAAGTAGCACAGAATAGATAATTTGATAAGGATTTGTTATCTAGGAGACTAAAGTCTTAGGGCAAAACCTTTGATCTAGGCCCCAGGTACCTCCTAATGCAGCCTCAGTAATAAACAGATACAATTGAGAGCAGATTTCAAAGCCAAAGCCACCATTATCAAAAGACATCATGTTTAGAGCTGACCACCCAAAGGTACCTGAGTGCTGAATCAAATGTTTTGATTCTCAATAACTAAAATCTTGGGGTAAAGCCTATTGATTTCAGATCTCAAGTAACATCCTTATAAGTGTAGCCCAAGACTCTAAGGAGCAAGCTTAACAAAAAGCCGTGTTGAAAAGGGCCTTCTATAGGGTACATAGTCTGAGTCCTGAATCAGGCTTCCTTGGTTCTCCACAGGTGATGTGGAAGGCTTCAGAAATGTAGACAATTCTTGGAGTAGTTTCTGTGATAAGCAGGATAGACAACCAATTAGGGGAGAATGAAAAGATTGCTTTGCAATGGTGAGGACCCATTGATCATTATTCTCAATAAGATGGAAGACAATAAGATCAAGAATACTAGTAGAGCACTAGTCTACTTTCCTACTAGGAAAGAGAAGGGTAAGTGCCTGGTTTATAGTTGTAGTTGTGGTTGTGGCAATGTGTGGTTTGTCCTTCATTCTCAAAGAAGACCATGACATCTGGGAAGTGATGAACTGACTTGTAATTGACTTTGATTTGAGTGAGGGAGGGCTATGTCCTGTGGCCAGATATCGATCAGGAGGACTGGAAATGGCCCAGGATGCAGTGAGAGACCTTGATCCTTTTAAACCAAGGTCTTTTCAAGTGGTCACTTTGAGTAAGACAGTGCCCATTCAGTGAATAGGCCTCTTTAAGAAGTGAGTCAAAGAATTGCTCCTTTAATAATAATAAAAAAAAAAAAATCAAACTGCGAGGGGGAAGACACTCAGGGTTGCTAGCCAAAAGAGAAACAGTTACTATTTACACTCACTCTATGCCAGAAACCAGAAATAAATAGTAACTAATAAATGCTTATTGTTGGATTTATTGATTTATCCTCTAAGCCTGGGACAAAACGTTATTCCAAAGGAATCTTATCAGGACAAGAGTAAAGAAGAAGAGTTGAGGAACTGGGGATAGAATATCCAGAAAAGATTTATAGACACTATATGAATAGGTGCAAAGTAGATAACAGTTTTAAGCAATAGCTAGAGAAATGTTAAGAGAGGGAGGTTTTTAAACACTGAGATGGTAGAGTAGAGAAAGCACTTAGCTGAATGCTCCTGACTTTCCTTTCCAAATAACTTTAAAATAATGCCTCAAACCAAATTATGAAGTGGGGGAGTCAATAAAAAGTCAGAGTAAGCCATTTAGCCCAAGACAACATAGGAGGCTGGAAAGAGATATCTGTGATATGGGGGTGGAGGCTGGCCCAGAATTTCTGTAGATGAAACACCAATGACTAGACCAGGGACTAGGTTCTAGTGATAGAAGCAGGAGCAGCTTTAGAAGCTCTCAAGTCAGAGATTATAAAGAGACTGGGCAACTGAAAGATTGTGGGGTGCCCCTGTAGTAGCACTGAATGTAGGACTAAGCACTATTTGGCAGCTCCTTTGCTTATATCCACTTCTGAGTCATATTCAAAGGCAGAGAGACCTTTTTGGTCAAAAGAGAGTGGAAACCATGAGGGGCAATATATCTTTTGGTCCCAAGGGACCTGAGAAACAGGTCCCAAGGGAGCATGGGACCTGAGGAACAGTATCATGGTGCACTTCTTAGGTAAGGACCGGAGTGCAGACTAGGAAAGCAGTGACCACACCTCTCCCCAGATCACATCATCTTGGAAGCACTGAAAACTCTAAAACCCCCAGAACTAGTTCTAAAAATTACAGTGCAAAAAAGCCTGAGACTTGAGACAGTGCCCACTCTACATGCCTGGAACATAGCCCAAAATAACATAAAATTTCAAATAGAGAAATAGGGTGGAAAAATGAGCAAACAATAAAAAAAGGAAACTGACCATAAAAATCTACTATAATGACAGGGAAGATCAAGACACAAACTCAGAAGACAGTAAAGTCAAAAGAGCTACAAACAAAGCCTCAAAGAAAAGTGTGAATTGAACACAAGCCCAATAAGAATTCTTTGAAGAGTTAAAAAATGATTTTCAAAATCAAATAAGACTGGGAGAAGAAAAATTAGGTAAATAAGGAAGGTAAAAAAGATAACCAGGTAATAAAGGAAGAACAGCATGAAAAGGTATTTAACAGTTTGGCAAAAGAGGCATAAAAATAGTGAAGAAAATAAGATCTTGAAAAGCAAAATTGGCTAAATGGGAAAAAGGTACAAAAACTCACCAATGAAAATAACTCTTTAAAAAGCATAATTGGTCCAATGGAAAAAGAAATCCAAAAGCTCATGAAAGATAGTTCCTGACTTCAAGTAAGTTGCATGTTGATAGAAACAAAAAATACATAAAATGAAGCTGAAAGGGTGAGGAGCTCCTGCTTGGGAGGATGGTGGAGAAAGACATAGCAGGACTCAGGGCTGGAGCCCAGATAGCAATGAAAGAATGAATATGGCTGGCCTGGGTCTGCCCTTAAAATGGAGTTTCCAGAGAATTGATCAATCAGAAGAAGGAGATACAAGGGAGGAAACATCATTCAGGATGAGGAGACTGCAAAGGCAACACCTCTTCTGAACTTCTCTATTTCTCTCAAGGAAGGAAGGAAAGAAGGAAGAAAGAAAAAAGAGAGTTCCACTGATCTACCTTTCTATTTCTTAGCCAGTACCATATAGTTTTGATAATTACTGCTTTATAATATAGTTAAGCTTTGGTACTGTTAACTTTCCTTCCTTTGTGTTTTTTTTTTATTAGTTCTTTGATATTCTAGACTTTTCTTCCAAATGAATTTTGTTAATGGGCTTTTTTCTAGTTCAGTAAAGGAATTTTTTGATAATTTAATTGGGATGGCGTTGAATATATAAATTAGTTTAGGTAATATTGTCACATATATTATATTTCTCTATTTAAATATGATTTATTTGTATAAAAAGTGTTTCTGTAATTTTGTTTATGTAGTTCCTGAGTTGTTTTTGGCAGGTATACTCCCAGGCATTTTATATTGTCTAGAGTTATTTGAAATGGGGTATCTCTTACTATCTCTTCTTGCAAGGCTTGTGATATATAGGGATGTTGATGATTTATGTGGATTTGCTTTATATCCTACTACTTTGTTAAAATTATTCATTGTTTCAACTAACTTTTTAGTTGACTCTTTGGGATTTTCCAAGTATATCAATGATGGGGTAGAAAGGAATGTTTGAGGTTGATGGAGAAAACAGGATGCAGGAAGTGAGATATGAGATGAAATTCAAGATGTAACTGGCCAGAAAGTGCTCAAGAAGGCTATGCATTGAAGCCCTGCACCATGGACTTATCTGTGTGCTTTCACAAAGCACATTATCATCATCATCATCATATTGTCTGCAAAAAGATAAATAAAAACAATTTACAGTCATATGAAAAAATGCTCTAAATTATTGTTGATTAGAGAAATGCAAATTAAAAGAACCTTGAGATATCACTGCAGACCTATCAGATTGGCTGAAATGTATCATGTAATGTATCATGAAATGTATCACCATGACTCAAAGAGAAGACTTGAGTGATCAAACTTCTTTATTAAAAATTAAGATTTTTCTGATGTGATGGGTATTCTGAGTAACTTACCAACACTTGTCTCTAAAAGAATCCAGAATCCCAGAACTAAAAGGAACCTTAGAGGCTGTCTAGTCCAGCCAAAGACTGAAAAAGTATCCCTCTACAGCATCCCCAACTATTAGTGATCTAACATCATCTTGAAGACGTAGTGAGGGAGAGCCCACTCTCACCCAATACAGCCCATTGGAAAATGTTCATGAATACTTTTGTGGAATTCTAAGAGGGTTAGTATTGTTAGGAGACACTAGTACCTACTTAATAATACTGCTCATATATTCACTGAAAGGCATTAAGATTTGAAAAGATCAATGCCTTGAAAAGGTCATCTATTTGTAAACAAAATTTCAACTGCAGTCTCCGAGTTATCCTACACTTATCGTTCTCCTTCACTCCATCTATCTATTTAGTTGCTACACACTGTCTTCAGCGGCCTTTCCTGCACCTTTACCCTTATCTATAGTTAACTTCTCCAAGATTAGCTTGTGACAATTTTGGGTGTGTTTTGCATGTATGTTCATGTTGTCTCCCCAGTTAGCATTTAAACTCCTTGAAGGACTTTTATGCTGTTATCTGTGAGGATCACCCCCACCCCCACCACCATATCATCAATGAGATATCCATGGCAGCTGCTATGAATATATAGCCATATTTCCAGGGTTGAATTGCAAAATATAACAATTTCTCTTCCCCAAAGATGAAAGCAAGATATTTATTCAGAAACCAGAAAGTCAATTCCATACATCACTAATCTAGGGAGTGCCAGCATGCCTAAGTGTAATGTTAATGGAATATAAGATTTTATCTGCCCATTAATAGGCCTCCTATGGAACTCATTAAGGGAAGCTTGCTTAGGGGAGGCTTGCTTGTAGGAAGGCTTTCACACATTTTGTTAATTTCTAATTAGGCACTGAGTCATGACGGTTGTGAGGTCCTCTGTCTCTAAAAAGGGTATATATACTCTGAGGTTAGCATTTTGCTTTGGAGTTCACTCATTGGAAGAGTGTTCTTGTGATTTGACCAGATGAGACTCTGGGTAGCTGTTAAGGAGCTCCCCTGGCTTTGAAAATCAAAAATGTTGGTGCCTCTCTCTCTGGTATATATTGCCATGGTCAGACAGTTTAATTTGTCTGTTGATCCGTGCTAATTTCTCAGACAGTTAGAAGCCCTGTTTGTTGGTCTTTATTTTTCTGCTTGTATTTTCTATTTGAATTTTCTCTGAATTTCAGGGTGCTGACTCTTCCCCTGAACTAATGAATGTAATTAAAAAGATTGTTGACAGCTATATTTCCTAGTAAAGCAGATCTAAGAACCTGTGCTAGCAGCCATCCTAGTTATGCCAGTGTGGTTACTGCTACACCAAGCCTTCCCTCTGTTAGGCCTCCCCACAAACAAGCTTTCCTAGGCAAAATTCCTCCGTCTCTCACTCATGTTAGCAGCTCTGCCTCACTCTCTCTTCCTTCTCCACCTGTTTGGCAAGCTCCTCCCACTATGGGCTCCATGTGATTTAAGCTGTGAGCTAGGCCAAAGCTCAAAGCAGGTCACATGGGCCTATTAAGGGGCAAGGAAGATCTTCAAATTCTATTAACATTACAGCTCCACATATAGTATGTAATTAGCACTCTAGAAAGTATGTAAATATGCTAGTGTGTAGTAAGCACAATGCTTGGCACATGGTAGGTACTTAAATTCTTGGTGACTGATTACTAATACTAATGGTCTTACTTCAGTCTTCATCCTTGAACTCTGAAACTTTTGACCCTGTTGATTACCTCCTCTTAGATACTCTCTTTGTCCTCAGCTTTCTTGTTGCTGTTCTTTCCTGGTTCTTCTCCATCCTATCTGAAAATTCTTCCTCCCTTTCCTTTGTTGGATCGTCATTTATCCTACCCCTAGATGTAGATGTCTCCAGGGCAGAAAGGCATATATCCGTCATAATATCACAATGTCAGTAGTAGCTTCTGTATAACCCAAATGAAGTTAGATGAAATCCTTTCAGACTTCCCAAAGATAAATAATTTCTATATAATGGAGTATTAAAGCATGGATAGAGCACCAAAGGTAGAGAAACCAGCTTCTAGGAGATATTCTTCATTTCCCTATCATGTGAGTAGGAGTAGCCTCTCTTTTGAAAGTCTGCAGCCAGAATAAGCCACATCTTTAAAAATTGCCAGACAAGACACTCATTCTTATTCTGTTGGTATTCAGAAAGTTGAAAATTTACTGCAGTTTGGGAACTATGAAATGAACTGGTATGGAGGGAAGGGTTACCTTCCCCTGCTTACCCTTTTACACTGTGATCCTGAGAAACAGGCTTAAAGTTGGAGTTTTGTTTTGTTTTGTTTTGTTTGTCCTTCTCATTTCTAGGTAGCAAGGAGGGATAGAACTGAAATCAGTTTCTATCAATTTCACTGAAATTGAAATCAAGCCAGGGCAACCTTGAAGCTGGGATTCTAGGCTGCACATTATATACCCAGTAAGTCTAGTAGGAAAGCTTGAGAAGCCAAGGTGCCTGAAACTAATGAGGATTTTAGATTTGCCATCAGGGATTCAGCTATATAGGAAGTGAGCTAAACTGAACCTAATTCTCTTCCCATTCCCATAGTATGAGATGGGAAAGGGTATGCTTCTAAGTTCGGGGAAGATATTTGCATGCTTGCTTGCTATACCTTTGAAGTAAATATTCCTTTGTAAAAACTAATCCAATTGCTAAGTGGTTAAATGGAACTGGGTTGCAGTACACCCCCTAAAATTAGGAAAACCCCGTCAGTGGAAGCTGGAGCCAATGGTAGAGAACACAAATAACACAAAATCTCCTTAAGCTTACTGAAGAACTTTGGGTGAGGGGTGAAAAGTATCACATCAGGCCTTCAGGTAGTGGGAGCCAGAATAATCACTGTTAAAAAACATATTACATGCCCTGGAGTCAGAAGGACCCGAGTTCGGTTCCGGCCTCAGACACTTAATGCACACACAAAAACCTAGCTGTGTGACCTTGGGCAAGTTACTTAACCCCAATTGCCCTCCAAAAAGAAAAAAAAAAACATTACAAAAAACATTTATAAGTACAAAGATAGACTATTACTCAAATACCATTTATGAGACAAATATGGTCCTAATTTTTAAACGAGGTGAAGATAACACTTAAAAAAGATCTATTTTCCTCAGTGTCAAATAAAATGTTAGCCAACAAAATATAGCAATAAATATTTTTAAATATTTATAATGAATAGGGAATTGTAGTTAAATATCAATAAAAAGTGTGTACTTAATGCAATTCATCAACCAAGAAACGTAAAAAAAGAGACAATATCAATAGATGTGTAAGAGTATCTTTGAAAAATCTAACATTTAGTAATTATAAAAACAATAGAAAGAAGATGTATAAATGTTTTTCTCAACACAATAAAAAAATCTACCTTAAGCAAAAAGCTAACATAATATAATGTAATATAATGTAACAATGTAATATAATATAACATAACATAATACAACATGACATAACACAGCATAACAACATAACAGCAATAACCATAACATAATATAAAATAGTATAATCTAATATGATATAATACAATAGAAAGACATTAGAAGCATTCTCTCTAAAAATGTGTACAAAGCAAGAATTCTACTTTTACTATTCATTTCACAGTGTATTATAAATTCTGGCAATTGCATGCATATAATAAAGTAAGACTTGTTTTTATACAAGGACTAGCATTGGAACCAAAGATGTTACTATATTATTATTTGCAAATATTATAGTATTTCTCAAAAATTTATCTTAATAGAAAAGAAAGGAAAATAATGAATAAATTTAGCAAAGTCTTAAGATACAAGATTAAATCACACAAATCAGATGCATTCTAATTTAATAGTAGTAAAATCAGTAAAATATCATAAAAGAACACAGTTATAATAACAACAAAATTCTTTAAATAGGTAATCAACCTTGGAATACACAGGACTTGTAAAGGGACTTATTAAATTACAATGCCTAAAATAATGGAAGTCCTAAGTCTTTTTTTTTTTTTTGAGGGGAAAAGGTAGGGCAATTGGTGGCTAGTTTTTTTTTGGTGTGTGTTAAGTGTCTGAGGCAGGATGTGAACTCAGGTCCTCTTGTGCCACCTAGCCACCCCAGCCCTAAATCTTTGGAAGAGCATTCAATACCTATAGTATTGATTAAGATTAATGGAATAAAATTAGAAAGATTAATGGAATAAAATTGTCAATACTCTCTTGGTTAATTTGTATAATTAATGCAATGGCAATTAAAATACAAAGAGATTTATTTATAGTACTAGACAAAATCATAATGAAATTTACATGAAAAAACCAATGCATTAGAATATCAAGGTGTATGGGAATGGTGGGGGTGGTGTTGATAAAGGTGGTCTTGAATTCCTAAGCTTTAAAACTTATTAAGAAGTACTTATCTTCAAAGATATCTTGTGGGGGGGCAAGGCACAAAAAGAAGGAAATCAATTAATGGAATAGAATAGATCAGATATCCACCTGACTGCACATAAAAAAAAAAAAAGTATCTGATAAATCTTTAGAAAATTACAATTACACTATTATTATTTTACAAATATGTTTTGGAAATTTGGTAGACAATTTGACAGGAAATAAATTTAATTTATCTTATGTTTTATAAGGTATGTAAGGGTTGTGTTGTTGTGTTTCCTTCATTTTTTATTATATTTAAACCATACCTTTGACCTGGAAGCAGGGCCCACTCTGCTTCCTTAGGGGAGTGGGGCCTGTGACTATGCTTTGCCTCCCATGTGGAATAGAGCCCAATGGGGCTCTTCCTCAGGAGGAATAGGTCTGCTTGGATGCATCACCCCAATAAATGCCTTTCTGTAACTTGGAGACTGAGTGTATTCTTTCAGGACATTAGGACCTGCATATCTATGCCTCATCATTTCAGGTAGCACCCCAACATTCTTGGGGTCTATCCTGACCTTATCACCAATGGCTACAGAGAAGACCTAAGTGAATTGTTTCTCATTCAAAACGCTCTCAGAATCTGACCTCAACAAAAACTGAATTAAGTGACTTGCCCAGGATTACACAGCTACTAAGTTTCTGACTCCAGATTTGAACTCAGAAGATGGCCCTTCCTGATTTCAGGTCTGGCAATCTATTTACTGTACCATTTTTCTGCTCCTCATTTCCATATCCGACATATCACCAAAAAAAAAAAAAAAAGCAAGAAAAATACAGAGAGGAAATTATGTAATTGGAGTTCATCAGTTTTCTCTCTGGAGGTGCATATCATTTTTTCTTCATGAATGCTTTGGAATTTTCTTGGATCATTGTATTGATCCAACTAGCTAAGTCTTCCACAGTTGATCATCATTTCAATATTGTTGTTACTTTGTACAATGATATGCTGATTCTGCTCACTTCACTTTACTTCAGGTCATATAGGTCTTCCTATATTTTCTGAAACCATTTTCCTTATCGTTTTTTATAACACAATAGTATTCCTTCACAATAATGCCACACTTTTTCAGCCATTCCACAATTGATGAGAATTCCTTCAATTTGCAATTCTTTTCCACTACAGAAAAAGCTACTATAAATATTTTTTGTATATATAGATCCTTTTTCTTTTTCTTTGAGCTATTAAAGGTATAGACCTAGAAGTAGAATTTCTAGTTCAAAGGGATCTCTTTTTCCCCTCTACTTGATAGCATTGTATTTTTTCCAATTACATGTAAAGATAATTTTCAATAATCACTTTTATGAGATTTTTAATTCAAAATTTTTTCTCCCTCCCTTCACTCCTTCCTTTCTCTTTAAAATGGCATGCAATCTTACATAGTCTATATATGTACAATCATATTAAACATATTTCCACATTAGTTATGTTGTGAAAGAAGAATCAGAACAAAAAGGGAAAGCCATGAGAGACAGAGAAAAAAAAAGAAAATAGTATACTTTGATCTGCATTCAGATTCCATAGTTCTTTCTCTGGATGTGGACAGTATTTTCTGTCATGAGTACCTTGGAATTATCTTAGATAATCATGTTGCTGAGAAGAGCTAAGTCTATCAAAGTTGGTCCTCATGCAATGTTGCTGTTACCATGTATGATGTTCTTCTGTTTCTACCTACTTTATTCAGTTAAATATTTTCTTTATAAACATTTGTATAGTTTATAAATAAACCTATAGTTAATTAAATGTTAAAATTAGCCATGGCAATTCCTCATCCACAACAGATAATTTTAAGAAGAGGAAACATACATTATTAATTATACCTTTACAAAATGTTCAATCTTGCTAATAATCAGACATGCAAATTAAATGAACTTTAGTGTACTAGCTTATACTCACCAAATTAAAAAAAATTAAAATCACTGAGATTCAATACTGGCAAGGTTATAGAAAAATAAAGTAGATTTTTTTCTTGCTATGGAAATTACAAATTTGTAGAATTTTGTAGGATTGCAAAAATACCAACTGACATTTTTATAGAGCTTTAACATTTACAAAGCACTTTATATAAGTCATGGCATTTGAGCATTATAATAACTCTGTGAGATAAAATTATTGTCTCTGATTTACAGATGACAAAACTGCAATTTTCCCAGTCATACAGGTAGTAAGGACCAGGAGCAAATCTGCACGCAGGTCTTCCTGATTGTAAGTCTAGAACTCTCACCTGGTTCCATGCTACCTTCTGAATCTTCTACTATGCAATAATAATAGTAAACATTTATATAGTGCTTACTATGTGCCAGGCATTGTACAAAGAACTATACAACTTTTTTTTTTTTTTTTTGCTTTTTGGAGGGCAGTTGGGTTTAAGTAACTTGCCCAAGGTCACACAGCTAGGTTTTTGTTTGTGTGTGCATTAAGTGTCTGAGGCCAAATCTGAACTCAGGTCCTTCTGACTCCAGGGCCAACTCTCTACTCACTGTGCCACCTAGCCGCCCTATCTATACAACTTTTAATCTTAGTTAAGTCTTACAACAATCCTGGGAGATAGTTTGCCATTATAATTCTTATTTTAGAAATTAGGAAATGGTGTTAAAAAGAAGTTAATTGACTTGCACAGGGTCATGAATTAGTAAGTGTCTGAGGTTGGATTTGAGCTTAGGTCTTCCTGCCTTCATCACCTATCTGCCCGCAGTAAAAATTGTACCAAAATATTCTACTCTTTGGCCCCATGTTGGCAATATGCAAAGAAAGTATTACCAAAAACGAAATATTGAAAACCTCTTTAAAATGCTCATAGCTGCTTTATATGTAATTGCAAAAATCTGCAAGATTCCAGAATTAGTTAAATAAATTATAGTAAATTAATGTAACAGAATATTATGATGCAATTAAGACTCACAAGTATGAGAAACACAAATTTGCATAGATCTTTATGAATTAATAGCAAATGAAAAAAAAAAATTAGAACCAGAAGTAAACACTACTTAGTACCACAGAGGAACAAACACAAATGAAAACAAATGGAACAAAGGCTATGATGAGAACTTAGAAGGGATGAATAAAAACTTATTATTATTATTATTTTTTAAGATAGACCAACCATTTTATTTTCCTCGAATTGGTTCAGGAATGTTGATGGACAGACAGCTCTTTACATGGGCTTTGGAGGGAGTCTAGGGGCAGCACCTGCAGGTCTGAAGCGGGGCGGGGGCGTCCGGTCCTTGCGAGCCTCCCGGGAGCGTTCCTCACCACCTTGCTGTGGATCGCGCAGCTCACACAGTAATGCAGTTTCACGTACAGCTTGGGCAGCACGTAGGAGTCGAAGACACTGGCCTCGGAGATGTCTCTGACGGCCGCGGCCTCCACGATGTTGTGGATGACGAATTTCTTTATGGCCTTGTCCTTGGGCACACAGCGGGCGCAGTTGGTGCAGCGCATGGGCTGCACGTGGCCGCGGCCCTTCTTGGCGCGCCCATTGTTCCTCCTCTTCTTGGTCATCTTGGAAGCCAGGAACCAAAAAAGGTGAAAACTTATTTTGATACTTTAGAATCTGAAATTATTTAGACGTAAACAGTTATAACCATGTTTACCAAAATATTCAATATTAAATTGTTCATAAAACATTTAATGTTTTTTTTAACTTGCTACCAAAATTAGTTGGCTGAGCAGTGCAACAGGAAAAAATGAATTGACTCAAAACAAATGAGATCGTGCTTGTGAAGTGCTTAGCACAGTACCTATCATCCAGTAAGCGCTATATAAATGTCCAGAAATGTCCTACCATTCTCCTCCCTCTTAAGAACAGTCACGCGCCTCAAGTTTCTCCTTTCCTGAATGAACTATATTCATGGAACAGAGAAATACCAAGAGTAATTTGCTTAATAGATCCATCATTATTTCAAAATTTTAAATGGCAAACATTGTGCACAATGATTTTTAATATTTAGTAATATTGATAGGAACATTCATTCTATTTATTAGTATCATTAATAATGTAAATAATGGGGAGAGGGAGGGAAATAATCACATACTTCATAGTTTCTTCTATGGCAGCTCTCATTCCAGAAATTCTCCACTAGAAACCCTAAGAACATCACTTACATACTGAATGAGTAACAGTGAACAGGATTTAAATTCTCTTCTAATTTGGACCAGCACAAGCTCATGGTTTATGAGAAAGGATTCTTCCACAGAATCAGAACACTGAACAGCTACCACAAGACTAATTAGTCATTTCACTTGCTCTAGGCAGTATATATCCTGGAAGGTATTCTATTCTATTTTTCAGGATTTGAAGCAGTCTGCAATAAGAAAGTACAACACACACATGCAAATAGAATCCTAAAGCTATTGGAGAAATATTATGAATTTGTGAGCAACTGGCAATTTCAGTGACAAGCCCTAGCTTTCACTTCTGAGAAAGTGACAATAACTAGACAGATGAAGCTTTTCTTGGCAGGGTCAAAGAAAGGTGAGCTCTTTCCATTTGGAGCTCTTAAAAGTGATGCATTTCTTGGAACATGTCTAAAATTATGTTAATATGTCTAAAAGCTTAGGAAAAATGACAATAGAACATTTTCTTTGCCCAAAGAACTGGGAAATTAGAGTTGCAATTCATCTATTGGAAGTAAATCAGCTTCCTAAGATTTAGGAAGATGTCCTTGATCCTGCTCTTTCTTGCAAGCATGAAAAAAGTTCAACATGTTCTTAATGGCTTGAGAAGACACTTTGGACAATCTCATATCACCTAACATGGGAGCAGGTTGCTCATCTTCCCCAACAAAAGAACTATATTAGTAGAATCTATGTGAGGGACACGGCATCAGTGGTATAGTAAGGTAATTTTGGAGTCATGTTTATAATCGTTATTAATCCAAAATAATATATTTTAGGACATAGCAGATGTGAAATTTGTTTTGAATTAGTTGTGTAATGTTTTCATTTTTCTGGTATACTCAGTGGGAGGGAGAGTTTGGAGTGGGAGTATGAGAAGGCAGATTTTAACTGATCAAACCAAATTGAAAATAAAAGAAAGAAAAAGATGATCAAAGCAAAAAAAAAAAAAGCGAAAAAGAAATCTCGTGAACTCTGATCAAAATGACTAATCACAGTCCCCGAAGACTTGTGATGAAACATGCTACCCACTACCTGACAGAAGAGTGACAGAGAACAGAATGAAACATAATTATTTTTAGACATGACCAATGGGAAATTTTGTTTTGCCTTGCTACACGTGCTTATAACAGGAATTGAGTTTTTTCTTGCTTTCTCAATTTTTTGCAAGGCAGGGGAGACATGCTTTTTATTTTGTTTTGTTTTTACACATGGGCAATGAGTTTCAAGTCAGCCACTTTTTGTACCTTCTCATTCTTGTTTATATGGATATCTACTTGTGTGCCCTCATTATGCTAGACAAGCTTCCCTAATCTTCCTTTCCCTTCAACTCTCTTCCTTGTCAATTATTTTTTCCCTGTTTCCATTATTTTTCTTGAGATCATCAAGAAATAACAGAACCACTCCTAGGCCTTGTTTACTTGTATACCCTTTATGAACCCTGATGTTAATAGGAATCAAAGATGACACATTTATCATTCTCCATATTTGAATGTAATCAGTTTGTCTTTGTCTGATCCCTTATAATTTTTAATTCATGTTTACCTTTTTATGTTTATCTTCACTTCTTTGTTTGTACTTGAAGTTTCTCTGCAGCTTTGATTTTTTTCATCAGAAATGTTTGAAAGTCCTAAAGGTTAAATAGATAAATGAAGCAGAAACAACGAATCTTTGGGTCACATCTGAATTCACTGAAGCTATGTAGGCACAGTATTTCTAAATAGAACTTGGAGATTTTTACCTATGAGCTTATTATTGCTTTTCAATCATTTCCCACAGCATAGGAATATCACATTGATTCCATTTTGTTTGCTATGTTCTGCCACTGTGACTTTTTAGAGGAAATGAAGGGAAAAATAGTGGGATGCACTCAGGCTTATCCATTCAGAACTTCTTTATATATGCATGGAAAAGCTGAAGGCATACTTCTCAATTAATGAGAAAAGCAGAAATATTTGACAACTCTTCTGGTTTAATGATACTGCAGCATAAATTGGAATTTATGTAGACAAAGAAAAAAAATTCTGTAATATAGTTCAGGGGTTAAGAAGTGTGAAATCTAAGCTGAATGTGGAAAAATGTTGCAATCTATGATAAGAATATATAATTTGGGGGCAGCTAGGTGACATAGTGAATAAAGCACTGGCCCTGGAGTTCAGGAGGACTTGAGTTCAAATTTGGCCTCAGACACTTAACACTTTCTAGCCATGTGACCTTGTACAAGTCACTTAACCTCAATTGCCCTGCCCTCCTCTCTCCAAAAAGGAAAAAAAAGGAATATATAAGTTATTTTGAAAGTTGAATCAAATTAACAGCTAAGGGACAAGGAATGTAAAAGTACCATTTTAAAAGAATACTGAATCTTGAGGTATTCAGTTCCATTCAAAAGATGTTTTTATACTTTATATATTTTTAATGCTGTGTAAGGAACTGTGTGTGTGCAAAAGTCACATAGAGTTCTAAAAGAAAGGTCCCCTTTCTAAGAAATAGAATTCTTCTTTATACTTATATATGTACCTGTTTTCTTCCCAACTCCCCAACATAATGTAAGTCCCGTGTCCTCTTTTTCATGTGTTAGCCATGTAATCTCTGAGAATCTTCGTCCTAACTCCTACTCTCTCAGATGTGTTGAATCTTTAGAACTTGGTTACTTCTTACCCTCAGTGTTCCAGGAGGAGTCTGGAGTAGTACTCTAATGCAATGGTTCAATCCCCCACTAGTGGATTCCCTTCCAAGATTATCATATGAGATCCATATAGTTAATCTGTTTAGAAAAAAAGTATTAATTGAGATATTACAATAAGAACAGTTGGTACAAAACATTCTTCCAAATGTCTGTGACGTATTTTCCAAAAAATACATGTGGATTCCAGGGGAAAGTAGGCTAAAGTTTAGATTGCCCATGTGTCAAAGGGGTAACTTAGGGTCCCTGGTTGCTGAAAGTCCTTTCTTCCTATTGTGTCTTAGACTAGACTCCAATTGGACGACCAGAGGTCCTGAGAAAATCATGGAATAGTTTTTACTCAGAGCAGTTTTATTTCTTAGCTAAGAATAAATAACTCAGATTTCCTTTTTGAATTAGGAAGATTGATTTTCTTTTTTTCTTAAGTTAATCAGTGATAAAACTTGAGTCTAGAGAAGAGTCACATTGGTGGGAAATGGAGAGCACAAAATATTCCAGTGCCCTCTGGATCAAGTCCTACTTTTGTCATAGTACTCAGCATTTAAGTAACCTCAGAGGAAATAAGCCCTCTTACAGGAGACGAAGAGGCAAAAGACGCTAGTTCCCTAAAGCCAGAAGATTATTATTGCAACACAAACATTAAGCCATATTTTATTGGCTGTTCATCTGAATGGTGAGGGACTCATTTCCAGTTAACTCAAAATCCCTAATCTCTGATAGGAGAGTCTCACAGGTTCAACAACTTTAGTGAGGGATCAGGCTTTCCTGCCAAGAAGGGAGACTTGATTTTTTTTTCTGTTTCATTTTCTTTATTGTTTTGGGTTGGTGAAGGTATTATTTGTAAGTAATAAGATGTGTGATAACCTATTAGGACTCTGTAAAAATGGTATTTATTTAAATTGGACCAGTGTGTATTTAAAAGTATGAAAAATGTGAATTGTTGGGTTTGGTTATAAACCAAGCTATATAAACATTTCCTAAAACTCTTTAGTACAGTGTGGAAGACATTCAAAAGGGAAATGGAGACTCTACTCAAGTCACTAAAGAGCTTTCTAGGATTTGACCTTTTTCAAATACACTCCTGAATGTTTCCTGAGAAAAACAAATATTAAAAATGAGGAGAGAGTGTGAAGTTGTGGTTGAAACTACTCCATCCCCATTTTAGCCTCATGCTTTAACTAGTTGAGAACACATCTAAATCAAAAAACCCTAGACAAAACAATGAAAATACCATTTGATTAAATAGAGTGATTTCAGTCAGAAGTTCTGTTCCAAATGGTTGTAGGATTTTATAATGGCATCTAGGCCCTTTATAAAAGCATTGGGTTGCCTGGAATGGAAGCATTTCCAGAGACAGGAGTGTATGGTTTGCTAATATATTTATGAGGAGGAAGGAGAGGCCTTGGCTTCAGCCTTGGTCAGGTCTTCCCTTCCTTCTTTTGATCGAATATCCCAGTTTTCCATTATTAACCTAAAAGACATTCCAGATCAGCTGGCAGGAATGTTTACTTCAGGAGGCAAGGACAAATTGGATACATTCACTGTGCTTAAGGGAACTTCTTAAATACTTCCAGATATGAGAAAAGAACTCTTAGGAGCTATGTTACCCTTTTGCCAGGTGTGTTTTCTAAGTTTAAATTCACTTTCCTATGGACTATATAGGGAAGGTAGAGTGTGTCATAGACTTGGGGATGTTTTCTATTAACTTTTACTGTGCCACCTTAGTACACACTGTTTTCTGAAAAACACTTAAGGGTGGCTGATTAAAATATTCTTAACTGATAATGTAGGAGGGCAGAATAAAGAGGATTGCATAATGGTAGGGGCTTGAGCCACTGGCGTTAAGAAAATATCCCCTGAGGACAGAAAAATTTATGTCTTATCTTTGTATAAGGAAAAAGTTTATGACCATGAGTTTATGATCACAGGAAGTAAAATGCATAATTTTGCTACATGAAATTAGAAAGGTTTTGCAAAAACAAAATAAATGTAGCCAAAATTAGAGCAAAAGCAGGAAATGAAGCAACAGGACACAAAGTCAGTGAGGCCAAAGAGGAAGAGGAGAAGGAGGAGGAGGAGGAGGAGGAGGAGGAGGAGGAGGAGGAGGAGGAGGAGGAGGAGGAGGAGGAGGAGGAGAAGAAGAAGGAGAAGAAGAAGAAGAAGAAGAAGAAGAAGAAGAAGAAGAAGAAGAAGAAGAAGAAGAAGAAGAAGAAGAGGAAGAAACAAGAACAAGGGGGATATCTACATATAACAAATATCATGAAACAAAAGACTAAAGTAATATAGTAATGATCAAATAACAATGTGACTTGGCATCCCACTCCCAATGTTCAGTTAATGAGCACATTTCATCCTGAGTTCCAGGAGTCTGATGCAGTGGTCTGGTCCCTGGAAACATCTTTTCTTGGAGCAGTCTGGAAAATATCAGGTCCTCAGAGGCACTACTTAAGTGGATTTTCAAAATGGCTCCAAGTTACTTGTAAAGACTCCTTAAACATTTCTGCTAAAATCTTTTACAAGAAATATCTCAACACAAGATTTCAATACCAATCATAAAGTTTTACTTCTCTAACAACTAGTTCATGTGGTGAAAGCAAACTAGATCTTATAGTTCTGATCTTATTAACAATAGATCTATAAGGGGAACATCAAATTAGGACCCCACAATTCACCTGAAAGTATAAGGAATTTAGGTTATAAATACCCCATGCTGTTAACATTTTTATCTAAACTCTATACCTGACAAAAACATTGTTAACAAAAATCTAAAGGGTTTCAGATACATTGATATAAGTAAGACATTCAAATACAAACTAAATATTATAAAATACCACAGAAAGCAGAACTCTTAAACTCTTTGAAATTAGATATATATTCATTTGACCTTGTTTTCTCAAAATTTTTACTCATGTTTTTACATTTTTTACTTTAACTTATTTATTTTAGAATTTCAAATTTAAATACCACATGATTTAGTTTAATTCTAATGTTATCCAATTATTCAATCCCCCCTCTCCTCCTTAGGAAGAACAGACAGATAAGGACCTCATCCTTACATAAAAGCATAGGTTACAGAACACTTTTTTTTTTTTTAAGCAATTGGGGTTAAGTAACTTGCTCAAGGTTACACGGCTAGTCATTATTTATGCGTGGGTGCTCATTTTCTGAGGCCAGATCTGATCTAGGGTCATCCCAACTCTGAGGCCGGCGCTCTTACTCACTGCGCCACCTAGCCGCCCCTTTAGGGCAGTTGAGGTTAAGTAACTTGCCCAAGGTTACACGGCTAGGTTTTTGTTTTTTGTGTGGATTAAGTGTCGGAGGCCAGCTCTGAACTCAGGTCCTTCTGATTCCAGGGCCGGCGCTCTATTCACTGCGCCACCTAGCTGCCCCTACAGAACACTTTTTATAAGATTACCTATGATACACAAAAGAATTTACATAAAAGTCACCAAGTTAACTTCAATTGTCACAAAAGACTTGGGATGACACTTAAGTAATCAACTTCAAAACCATGCTTCTCAAATAAATTGTTTATAATAAAATGTGTTTGTATCATAGAATATGCTTGGCAAACAGGTATTATTTCCATATTAAATAATAATCTTCAATAAAATAAACTTTTCTACTGATGTAACAAAAAATGTTCCATAATTTTCTCTCTTATAAGAAAACTGATTGCACTAAAATTCTTTTCTTCAAAACAAATCTGAAAATATTTCTGATTTAGTTTTAATAATTAATGGAATGACAGCTTGGTCCCATAAACTGTTGCATCAATACTCAATTACTCTAACACTGTTTTAAAACATTTAAGGACCTTATTTTGTACAGTAATATATATTCAGTAATATACAGGTGAGTAAGCCAAATATTCTTTATTTATTTGTTTAGGATATGGAAAGAACTATAATTCTAGGCTGAATAGCTCAGATCTTATACGCATATATTTTATTATAGTAGATCAGATGTGTTCCAGCTTTAGTCTATGGGAAAGTGAATAAACATTGTGTTTATATCTTTTTTCACAAACTTCTTTTCCCTTTGTCTGATTATTCCCATATCATTCAGAAAGGATGAGCTATTTCAGGGATTTCATTTTACACATGACTATGTAAGCCTTGACAGTCAGATGACAAGCCTCAGTATTAATTTATCTAGTTGTTTGGGATATGGAATGATTTCACATTTAGATGGAAAACAGTAAGATCTTACATACTTGCATTGCGCCCATGTCTTTTACTGACTGTTTGCTCTGATTATTTAAATTTGCTATATAAGCAAAAAGTAGGGATATGATTATAACAGCATCAGTCTTAGCTCTATTTGACTTCAGGTAAGAGTCACAGTCACTCAGGAACAATTCCACCTTATAGTCAGACTCAGGAGTCACTGGATGGGAAACATTCTGTTCAAAAGGAAATAGTACAATGGGAAAAACTGTCTGAAGGATCCTACCTTTGGCTATGCAAAGATCAGCTTTCTCCCAGATTCAGGCCTCTACCTGTTTAGGATCACATTCCTTTTGAGTAGCTTGTGCATTTTCTCTTAACTGGTGAATTACTGACAATGATCCATCAGACAGCTATAACTGAATTCAAAACTCAGAACAATGTCAGTTACAATCCCAAGGGCTTTTATTTCAAATGGCAAATTTCACTAATCACAGCTTAGGGCTAGGTACAGTTATTTTTCCTCTCATGGAGTTGCAATAAGCAATAAAAGTTTACCAGGACTTACATATACATAAGTGATATCATTTGATATTCTTCATTTGTTTTTCTTTACTTCTCAAGTTTAAACTCACCTGGGTATAAAGATCAATCATTAGAAATCACTTCTATATTATACACAAAATTGTAAATTCTCATTAAGCCAATTTCATTGTTTAGGAACTCCACAAACCAAAGTTCTTTCACAGGACTGGTAACCTTGACCACACAGATGGTTTCCAAGAACCTGGAAAGTTTACAAACTAAGGGGAATCAAGAGAGACCCCAGAGAAGAGACTGAGTCTTGTGCTGCTGCCCAAGGCGGACTGCTCTAAATGTTCAGAACCAATCTGGATAAGGCTTTCACCTCCTAATCTTCTTTTCACACAGTGTAATGAATTGCCAATTTTAGGTTTTAACATTATGACAATAATTTCAAATAACTTAGTTAATAATATCATGATTTTCATAAGTAATAGCCAAATAATTTTAGGTGAAACTTCCTCTTAAATATAGGCAAAACTTGGAAGTTTATAAGTCCTTAAATTACAGTACTTCAGAATATTACAACACATGATCAGTGGGACTGATAAAATAGCCTAACAGTTTTCAAACATTTTTATAACACATTTTACTTCAATTAAGTCCATAACCCAGAAGAATTATAGAAGAGCAAACTTTTCCAATCTGAGACTTCCTTTATTAGTCATATCCTGAATAATCTTTGCTTCATTAAGCTTTCCCTCTTCTGTTTCTTTCCTATGCACCCTGTGCATAGTCAGAAAGGTTTGGAGGGGGAAGAGAGAGAAAGGGAGAGAGAGAAGAGAGAGAGAGAGAGAGAGAGAGAGAGAGAGAGAGAGAGAGAGAGAGAGAGAGAGAGAGAGAGAGAGAAACTTTTTCTGTTCTTTCTTCAAAGGATAGTTGCCATTTCAAGCTTTCTCTAAACGGTGCTGAAAGTTTTCATCTTTGCCTAGGCTATAAATACACATCTAACTAAAATTCCAAATATTTAACCTTCCTGCTGGCATTATCAAGACACTTCTTAAGATCATTTATTTCATAAGTCCTTCAGGTCAGCCAATAATAAAGGGAGTAAACTTTGGTTACTTTCTGCCAATTACATAAATATCAGGAACTTTCAGGGCCATAAAGGAATAGCATGTAGCCCATATCATCATCCTTAGTGAGGATGTTGTCTTCAGATGTCTGACTGGGACTTTTTGGTACCTGTTTCACAAACCAAGTTAGAATCTGGAAGTACCCTGAGTGGTTCAAATCTAAGTCTACTTTGACTAGGTTATAGAGTAACATACCTGAGAGCTCTCCCAAATTAGCATTCTTCCACCTCTTAGATATGACTGAAATAAAAGATTATTAAACCAGAGTCTCAATAGAGAGACTAAACTAGAATCTCAAGAGAGAAACTAAACCAGGGTCTCAAAAGACACTAGACCAGAAAAATCTCCTAGTTGATAGACACTTCATAAAGAGGGTCTCTGGAGAGGCCCAAAAGAGTCTCAGGCAAGAAAGGCAAATAAGTACTCAACCAAAGGTGAAGATCAGGGCAGGGGCAGTTACTTACCAACCAACAAATGGAGGGGGCTTGGGCAAATCACCCAAAGTCAGTACTAGATGCCCTTTTCCAAATGCAAATTGTATAAAAAGGTCCTCAGCCTGTCCAGCTTCTGATACCAGAACTGTTAAAACAAAAATCCTGTGAACTAACAGAAGAAATCCCAGGTCTGAAAGGTGGCCCTGGAAGAACCAGAAACAGAGTTTACAAAGATCATAACTGCATTTGTTGCCTGAGAAGAAGAAGCTTGCAATAAGGAGGATTGAGACAATGTTCTCATCTGCTCAAAGGGGAGTGAGAAACATATACATATTTGATGCATTTAGGCTTTTTGAGGTATTTGTGGCTAAGTCAAAATTAAGAGAGAAACAATAAATTTGGAAATCAGGTGCAAAGTGGAGGTCTAGAGAAAAGATGTTTACTGCTCTTTAGATAAATCAGAAACCAAGATGTTTGCTTTTCTCTCTGAATTGGTCAAGACCGGCTTCAGCAGTTGTAGGCACCTCCAAGTTCAGCTAAAGTTTACTTCACAAAGGATCACTTGAGTTGATGTGTCCAGCAGCCCTGGGCATCAGAAGTCCTCCTGGTTGGCTAGCTGTTATGCTACTCCTCTGTCTGGTTCCCCTGTGAAAAAGGGAAGCTGTAGCATATTTTAACTGGTTAGTACAAGCATTACAGAGCCCATGTTCAAGCCAGACTAACACAAATACAATAACTTGATCAAAATAATCAAGCTATGTATGTATGTGCGCACATACATCAATTTGTATATATGCATAGTAATATAGTCAGATGAGAAATGTTTATAAATTAGTGATATAGTTTGAGCTCCCCATTGACAGGCTGCTATGGTAGCTATTTCCCAGGATTGTTGTGAAGATCAAATAATATAATAAAGTGCTTAGCACTGATCCTAGAGCATAGTAACTGCTTAATAAATGCTTACTTTCTTATTTCTTTCCTTTGGTTATCTCTGCAATAGACTTAAGAACAGATCCTGAGAACACTTGATCAGAGTAACTGAAAAGGTGCTTCCAAGCATGATTGCATTCCTTTCAGGAAATAAGACAACTAAATGCAATTCAGAGTTGCATTTACAGAAAGTTCAAAGTTTCAGACTGGCTAAAGAAAATTACAGCCAACTAGTAGCAAGAAATTGTTGAAAAATAAATTATATGTTATAAAATCACAGAATGTTATAACTTGAAGGGACATTAGGATGACCCCTTAAATTTACAAGTAAGTGAAATTAAGGCCCTCAGAGGTTATGTATCTGGTCACACAGATACTAAGTCATGGAGTCAAGACTTGGACTTGTCATCTGACTCCAAGTCAGTGTCGTTTCCACTTACTGAATAGATTAATTAATTAATGTAGGCTCCGAAGTTTTGGGTTTTTTTTTTTTTGGAGGGGGGAGGGCAAGGCAGTTGGGGTTAAGTGATTTGCCCAAGGTCATGTGGCTAGTAAGTGTCTAAGTCTGGATTTGAAATCAGGTCCTTCTGACTCCAGAAGGGAGACTGACTTCAAAGTGACTTCAAAGTGACACTTCACAGGTGCTCTATTCACTTTGCCACCTAGTCATCCCAAATTTGTTTTTTTTAATATTGTTCCATTCCAAGGATAGCTGTAACTAAGATGGTATGAACAAAATTTTGCCTTAACTAATAACCAAAATTTAAAGGGTAATGATAACACATATACTTGTTCAGCACTAGAAACAATTAATCTTAGTTCCTAGTTAGAAAGTATAATTAATCAAAATAGAAAACTGCTAGATAGTGTGCCGTGCCTCGTCCCTCAGTACCTCTACCTTGGGTGAACTTCCTGGCCCAAACTGGCTTTATCAGAAGTAGCCTTGAAATATCCCAGGGTTTCTATATCTTCTCCACAGGGAGGCATCACAGGGTACCCTACCTCTGAAGTCACATTTCACATTTCTTGCTCCAGATTTACTTTTGTGAGGCATAGCTAGGGGAGCAAAATATTTAGTTATACTTCTGGTTACAAGATCTTTCCTAATCAAAGTTTTCTACAAGTAACACCTATTATTATATGCTTAATTAAAATGCTGGGTGATTTTATTCGACAGGGACTATTGTCTAAAACAAGCTAAAGCGCTTAATTCCAGATTAACTTCATCTTGATAGTTTATCTCTCCTTTTTAAAGAAACAGCAATAACCGATGTGAAAGAATTGCCATTAGAAATATTTATAGCCAAGTTCACCACAAGGCTGTTATTATCAAGTCTAATAACTGTGAATATGGAGGAAGCAGCTACTGAATTCATAAGTTTTTGGGGACATGCTGCCAAGGATTCTTTCATGGTTTTTTTTTTTTTACCTAATGGATAAATGAAGAAATAGAGCTACACCTAGGTAAGATTGCATGTTTAAAACTCATGACAAGGGAACTGTGATATAATACTTGTAGGATAAATGTTAGTCTAATTATCTTTACATAACCTTATTTGCTGTTTCACCTTGAGCAACTTTTTTCTTTTTTTTCTTATTTTTTTCAAATGCTTTATTAACTTCTGGTTTACATCATTCATTTCCACCAGATTTTGAGTTACAATTTTTTTCCCCATTTTTCCCCTACTGACCACCCCAGAATAGCAATCCCACAGGATATCCTCTCCTCCAATCTGCTCTCTTCCATATCTTCTCCCATATCCCCTTTGACTTTTCCTGTAGGGCATGGTGAATCTATATGCCCCAATGTCTATATATCTTATTTCCCAATTATATGTAAAATAATATTAATAATAGTATTTATATATTTTTAAACATTTGATTTTAAAACTTCCTGTTTCTACTCCGCATTCTTGACTCCCGCCTTGAGCAACTTTTTTCACCTTTCTGAGATTAAACTTCCTCATATGAGTCCTATAGTTCTCAGGAATGGTGTACGATTTCTTGATATAATGGTCTGTTGATTGTATATCTATTTCCAATGCCTTTTCAGTATGAGGAACACTCTATAGTCACTTAGGAAGATTCAGTTGACTTTTAAACAGAAGGGAGATTACTCCATATTGAAATAGAGTCAAGCATTACACCAATAGCACTTGAGGTTTGTTTTCCAAATCAAAGTCAAGTTACACTTGACTTTGTATTACAAAGCTCTAGACACCCTACTTTCCGTATCTCATAGAATCATAGATTGTTAGAGGTGGAAATTTTATTCAATTCAATAATAAACAATTAGATGGAAGGGTTTTAATGTTCATGCCTGAGCTGCCTGTCATTGTAATGGCAAGCACAGAAGTAGTTCACACCTTGTTTCAGCTACTGAATTAACACCTCAGTCTGTTAAGAAACAGAACATGTGAACTCCACAACTTGTGAAGGACTTGTGAACTCCTGGAGAGGAACTAATGACTATATGAGGAGAGCCCTAGGGCTAGAGATAGCAGGGAACTGAGAGGGAGACTGTTAGGTTTTCTTATAAGACTCTTGCTATAGCAGGAAGAGCAGCTGTGATCAATGTCATGAATGTTGATGGCTACCAGTTACACCAAGGTTGTAATACAATTTTTACTTTCTGTACAACAAAAGAAGCTTTGTAAATAAAGTCTTAACATTTTTGGGGAAAAAAGAAATGAGAAATGTAAGGAAATGAGAAAACATGGGAAGACGTTTAAAAACTGATACAGAGCAAAGAAAGATGTGGAGAATCGTGGAAACATGATTACAATTAAAATAACATTAAAAGACATAAAAACTCAGCTTAAATAAATGATTAATCTTCATTCCACAGGAGGGTTGGTGAAAGACACTTCCAAACTCTTAAAAAAGAGGTCATAAAATACAAATGTGGAATGTCACATATATTGTCAGTCAGAATTGTTCTGATGATTGATTTTGTTTGTTGTTATTAGTTAGGAAGGAGAATTTTGTCAGGGGAAGGGATGACTATGGATTAAAAAACAAAAAAATTAATAAATTATTTTAAAATATCCTTAAAGTCCTGTAAATTACTTAAGAGTCATCTTCATCATGCATTTTCCCCCAGAAGTTTTCTGGATCCCTCACCTGAGTATGTCTTAATATATGATGCTACCCCATGCCCTCTTTTACTTATTTTGTTTATTTTGAAAAGGCCCATGAAGAGCCATTATGCATTCATGGGTTCCATCTCACCAGGACCTCCAATACCTCATATTTATTACCTAAACTCTGAATTAGGTATGTATAAACATTGAGGCTCTGAGTTTTAATACTGACTCTTATCTTGGTTTTCATGTCCTTTGAAATTTGGATTATCTCCTCTATTTTTCATCTTCTTTTTTTGAGGGTACTGCATAGGGTATCTAACTTTGGGGACAGACACAAGTAGTCTTCTCTCACCTTCATCCTTTTTAGTTTAAATCCCTTTTGATTATAGTTGCAAGATACCTGGCAAATACAATGTTATTAAACTTTGTTAGGTCTACTCCATCTCTAACTGGGAATCTATAAATCCTGTACTGTAAGCAGTGATGCAGAAATCCCAATATTCTTTTCAGATACTACCTTCTCAGCCAGCTGTTCACTTCTTAAATTAATTTTTCTCTTCTAGATCCTTTGCCTTCAATGAGCATCAATAAGGAAACATAGCATGAGCCTCTATAAGCTTCAGTTTCTTCTTCAACACTTCATAATCATTAGTTATACCATTTAGGTTCTTTATAATAATGTCTTGTATGCCTGCAAGATTCACAAAAAGTAGGCAGTTGTCATATGGTTTATAAATCTTAGGAAGTTCTTTGCTATGTTTTGGTACATACCACAAGAAGACCAGAGACCTCTCCTTTATTGTTATTAGGTCAAGAATTAGCTGGATCAATACTTTTTGCAGAAAATAACCATTTACTGCTACTATTCTCTTTTTCTCTGCCTTTCATAGACAATTTCTCACTTGATAGCTTTTGTGGTTTTATTACAATATTCTTGAGAGGATAAGCAATTTCTTCCTCCAGAGGTGGAGGGGGTAAGAAAGAAAGAGAGGCAGAGAAAGAGTGATACAGAGACAGACACAGAGACAGACAGACAGACAGAAACACACACACACACACACACACACACACACACACCCCACAGAGGTAGACAGAGACAGACAAGAGAGACAGAGACAGAGATAGAGACAGAACAGAGACAGAGAGAAAGACAGAGAGAAACACAAAGACAGAGAGACACACAGAGACACACAGAGACAGTCAGATAGAGACACACACACACAGACAAAGAGAGCTCAAAGGAACCCTTTGACTCCTAAGACTTAGTAAAATATGCAGAAGAGAAAAAGACTCACTACTCATGAGCAAAGGAAAAAGGAATCACACATGATTAATTGACTTTAACTCATATAGTAATAGAAAAAGGAAGCTTGAGCAATCAGGGATGAAAGAAGGCATTTCCCTTATCACCCGAAGAGGCTATTTGTCTACAGGGTGGGTCTGTCAAAGTAGTAAATGGACCAATGAAGTTATGGCCTTGGAGTTCTAGAAAAATTATAACAAGGTCTATTGAGTTTCTGCTATAACACTTCTATTATTCTGCTTGTCAAGAAATAACACAATCTCTTAAGAAGAACGTGCATAACCTGTAGAATATCTGTGGAAAAGCCAATTGATGGTAACTGACCAAGAGGCAACATGATAGGGGTGAATAACAGAATGGAATCAATGCTAACCTTTCCTCTCACTGAAACCCCACCCGGTGTAGTGGTAGGTGATGGTGGTGGGAGGAAGAGGAAGAGTAATTGATGATAACTATGATAATGATGATGATAACGATAGCTCATATGTATGTAACTTTTAAAAGTTAAGTTTGCAAAGCACTTTATAAATATATCATTTGAGGGCAAGAATTTGAGTCATGGGAACTATGAGCATCTTGGGATGAGGGTAGAGTAGAGTCTGGAGGACCCATTAGAAAAGAGAGAGAGAAGAAAGAGAGAGAGAGAGAGAGAGAGAGAGAGAGAGAGAGAGAGAGAGAGAGAGAGAGAAAGGGGGAGAGAGAAAGTTACTTAATATTCTATTAGTTGCAAAAGAAAATTTTTCTGCTTTTTTTCTGTTCAGATAAAGCTTGCTGTTGGTACTGTTACAGAGCCATACAATGACATTCTCAAGTATCAGCTCTGTGGAGGCAAATGAGTCAAATACTGAGCAAATTAACCAAAGAGAAGTGGAGTCTCTAATATGACTCAGGCTTTTAATATCAGAAGGGAGCTTCTCCCATTTTTTCAGTCAATAGTTTGTTTAAATAAATAAGATTGAGACTATTGTAATTGTACTGGGTGTTACTCTCATCATTATTTTTCATTCTATTCTAGTTTGCTCTAGCTAATCTGGCTATATATTCAATATGGAAATTCTAACCCATCAGTAATCAGTCAGTTCTTATTCTTTAAGACAATAAGATTATAAATCAATTGCTGAAAGTTTACAGAGAATCTAATAGCCTAACTTTCTCAATTTACAAATGATAATGCTGAAACACAAAGAGTTAATAGGAATACACACACACACACACACACACACACATATTTATCATTGATTTGTTTATCCATCCACACTGATCTTAAGAGAATTCACCATTTTCAAAATTCTAAATTAAATAAAAAAGAACAAAATGGAAAATGATTACATACAAAACAATAAATTCAAGCTTGTTTTTATTTGGGAAGAAATTTTTGTCAATTTAAAATAGTCAGCATGGAAAAGTAGATAGAGATTTATTCGCCAAGTCAGGAAAACCTAGATTCAAGTTCTACTTTGAATGTGTGATTCTGGATAAGTCACTTATCTTCTCAATGTTCCAGGTAACTCTTTAAAACTGGAAATTACAGAGATGATCAATAGACTTTCTTCAATAGTAGTTCTCTATGAGAATGAAATCATAGGTCTGAATGAATACATGAATATATACACACATGTGCGAATACATGCATACATGTAAATATACATGCACATTATAACATATACTCACAACAAAAGTAGTGTCTTTCAAATTTGTCTCCCATTGTTTTTCTTCACTATTTTTCTTTTAAAAGTTTGTGTTTGTCATTGTTATACAGTCATTAACTTGAATATTCTTGTTCTGATCATACTTTCTGAATTATGTAGCATTTATTATTACCATGTTTTTGTATTCTTCATATTTGTCAATTCTTATGAATCCTGTCCTTCAATTATCTTCACATTCCACAATTTATTCAAGCATTTTCCAATTATTTATTTTTCCTATTGTTTGTGATATTTTTAGACAAATATACCTTTTTGATTTTTCCAAGGCAAAAAGATATTTTTAAGACATTCTTAAGTAGTAAGATCACAGGTTCAAATTACATGATTAAATCTTGGCCTCTGCCATTTTGCCATATTGCTTTCAAAAAAGCTGGTGTAGCTGGAGGGTGGAGCCAAGATGGTTGAGTAAAAGCAGGAACTTCTCTGAGCTCTGGCTCCAACCACCTCCAATTCCTGTAAAATATGACTCTAAACAAATTTTAGAGCTACAAAACCCACAAAGTGACAGAGAGAAACAAATCTCTTACTGAAGTTAGCCTGATAGGCCAACAGTAAAGGTCTATCACACCAGGCTCAGTCCTGTGTGAGCTTCGCAGACCCAGACCCGGGATGGCACTGATCCATGGCCCAGACTGGGTGGAACAGACTTCAGGAGAGTGAATCACCAGCAGCTGTGGCAGTTTCCAGACTTCTCAACCCATAAATGCCATAGAGAAAGTAAACAGTCATTGGGGAACTCTGTTGGAACTGGGTTATGGAAGAGCACAGTCTGGCCCCTGCCTCTGGGGTGAGAGATGGCAGAGGTGCAGTGGCTGTAGCTGTTGCCACACGGCTGCCTCTAAGCTCTTGGCCTACATATTGCAGGGGGACCAAGCAACCATTCAGAGGGTAATCATTCTTGCTTTAACCTGCTTGGATCTGGGTCGCCATTTTGGGTGGTGGTTCTGGGGTGGGTGGCCAGTGTTTCAGAGCTTTTGGTGGCTATAGAGAGGGTGCCCTCCTCATAGCTCGGACAAGAGCTCTGACATAAACTGTGAAAACGTCAGCAATTTGAGACACAGCTCTTTCCACTCTGGAAGCAGAGTCTTATCAGAGTCATGTCAAAGAGCTCAAAAGTCAAGTAACTGGCTGGCAAGATGAGCAAGCAGAGGAAATGCAATCAGACCATAGAATCCTTTTTGGGGGACAAAAAGGATTAAAACAAGGAGCCAGAAGAAGACAATGTAGTCAAAACTCCTGCATAAAAAGCTTCCAAGAAAAATATGAATTTGTTGCAGGCCATAGAAGAGCTCAAAAAGGATTTTGAAAATAAAGTAAGAGAAGTGGAGGAAAAATTGAGAAGAGAAATGAGAATGATGCAAGAAAATCATGACAAGTGAGTCAACAGCCTGCTAAAGGAGACCTCAAAAATACTGAAGAAAATAACACCTTAAAAATAGAATAACTCAAATGGCCAAAGAGGCCCAAAAAATCAGAGAAGAGTGCCTTAAAAAGTCAAAATGTCCAAATGGAAAAGGAATTTCAGAAGCTCACTGAAGAAAATGATGCCTTCAAAACTAGATTGGAGCAAATGGAAGCTAATGACTTAATGAGAAATCAAGATGCTATAAAACATCCAAATGAAAGAAAAAAATAGAAAGCAATGTGAAATATCTCATTGGAAAAACCACTGACCTGGAAATAGATCCAGGAGAGATAATTTTAAAAATTATTGGATTACCGGAAAGCCATGATAAAAAAAAAAGCCTAGACATCATCCTTCAGGAAATTATCAAGCAAAGTTTCCCTGATATTCCAGAACCAGAGGGCAAAATAGAAATGGAAAGAATTCGCTGATCACCTCTTGAAAATGATCCCAAAAAGAAAACTCCTAGGAATATTATAGCCAAATTCCAGAGTTCCCAGGTCAAGGAGAAAATTCTGTAAACAGTCAGAAAGAAACAATTTGAGTACTGTGGAAACACCATCAGGATAATACAAGATCTAGCAGCTTCTACATTAAAGGATAAAAGGACTTGGAATATGATATTCTGGAGGTCAAAGGAGCTAGGATTAAAACCAAGAATCAACTACCCAGCAAAAAGAGTATAATGCATCAGGGGAAAATATGATCATTTAGTGAAATAGAAAATTTTCAACCATTATTGATGAAAAAAACAGAGCTGAACAGAAAATTTGACCTTCAAATACAAGAAGTAAGAGAAGCATGAGAAGGTAAACAGGAAAATGAAATCATAAGGAACTTATTAGAGTTGAACTATTTATATTCCTACATGGAAAAATGATACTTGTAACTCATGAGATGTTTTTCAGTATGAGGATAAGTGAAGGGAATATATATATATATATATATATATATATATATGTACATATATATGTATGTATAGGAGGGTGTATGTGTGTATAAATATATATGTGAGCATGTGCATAAGTGTGTACATGTTTACATAGACAGAAGGCACAGGTTCAGTTGAATATGAAGGGACAATAATAAAAATAAGAGGTGAGAGAGGAATATATTGGGAGAAGGAGAAAGGGAGACATAGAATAGGGTAAATTATCTCATATAAAAGAGGTAAAAGAAAACTGTTACAATGGAGGGGAAGAGCAGGAATGTGACAGGGAATGAGTCAAACTTACTCTCGTTGAATTTGGATTAAGGAGGGGATAGTATACACATTCAATTGGGCATCTTACCCTACAGTAAAGTGGGGGAGTGGGGATAAGAGGGGGGATGATAGAAGGGATGGCAGATTGGGGGAGAGGGTAGTTAGAAGCAAACGTTTTTGAAAAGAGACAGGGTCAGGTCAATAGAATAAGTGAGGGGTGGGATAGGATGGAGGAAAATATAGTTAGTCTCTGACTATATAGCTACTATGGAAATGTTTTGTGTAGCTATACATGTACAGCATATATTGAATTACTTGTCTTTTCAGTGGGGGGTGGGTGAGGAGGGAAGAAGGGAAAAAACCTGGAAATCAAAATTTTAAAAACAAATGTTAAAAAAATATTTTTTACACGCAACTGGGAAATAAGATATACAGGCACTGGGGTTTAGAAGTCCATCTTGCCCTACTAGAAAGTTAGGGGTGGAATGGGGGAGGATATAAGAGAGAATAGATTGGGGGAAGAGGTATTCAGTAGGCTCACTATCTTGGGCTGGGGAGGTAGAGGAAAGACAGGGAGAAAAATTTGTAACTCAAAAACTTGTGGAAATGAATGTTGAAAACTAAAAATAAATAAATTAATTAAAAAAAAAAACAAACCCAAAGCAGCAACTACAAAAAGCTGGCGTAGTTGAAGCACAAGGATATCACTCTCATGATGAAACTAGAAGATTGAAGGAAACTCTAACTGGAAGGACAACTCCTAGGTTTTTCTTGGAGAGGTAAACATGAAACCAGTTTTATTGTTCACCCAAAGGCAACATGAAACATCATTTCATTGAACATTTGGCTGAATTTAACTGTAGTACTCATAAGTGTTCACAAAATAACCACCATGAAAATGATTGCAATTTATGTACCAAGAATAGTTGAGAAGGATGAAGAATCAGGAAAATTGTATGAAAACTCAGAAGAGCTTCCAAATGAAATCAACATACAACTTGCTACTCAATTAATGCAATGAAAAATTGATAATGAGAGGATATCAAGAAACATGATGAAAAATGTTCATAAAGAGTAAGGAATGAGATGCCAAAATCTTGCAGACTACATAGAAGCCCCACACTTATATATTATATATACTTTGTTGAAGAAAAGAATTGAAAAATGCTAGATATGGAAAGCTCTGTATAAAAATCACCTCAAAGTGAAATGGATGCATTTTAACATACAGGAAGTGACTCATTACTGCTTTGGGAATTATTCCTGCATCTGTACAGTCAAAACCCCAAGTTATTAGAGTAAAGATATCTCACTTGTATGAAAATGATGATGATAATGATAACAATAACATTTCACATTTACATGATATTGCAAAATTACCTTTCATCTTTTAAAGTTGTTCGATTTCATTACCTTATTCAACCACTATTTGTAAACTCTATTTTCTGTCTATCTGAATCCTTCTTCCCTAGACTGAGATTAATCAAGAGTCATCATTAATAATGAATGGCAGCTAAGTGGTACAGTGGATAGAGTGTCAATCCTGAAGTCAGGAAGACATGTTCTTAAGTTCAAACCTGGCCTCAGATACTTATTAGTTGTATGATTTTGTGCAAGGCACTTAACCCTGTTTGTCTCATTTCCTCATTTGTAAAATGAGCTGGTAAAGGAAATGGCAAACTACCTCAGTGTCTGCCAAGAAAACCCTAAATGGAATCATGAAGAGTCAGACACAATTGAAATGACTGAACAACAGAGTAGAGAAAAGCATGCTCGACCCAGAATCAGGGGACTTAGGTTTAAATTTTGTCTAAAGCAGATAGTGCAGTGGATAGAGATCTGAGCCTGAAGTCAGGAAGTCTTATCTTCCTGAGGTCAAATCTGGCCTCAGACACTTACTAGCTATGATCCTGAGAGAGTCACTTAGCCCTGTATGCCTCAGTTTCTTATCTGTAGAAATGAGCTGGAAAAGGAAATGGAAAACCACTCCAGTGTCTTTGCAAAAGAAAATCCCAAATGGGGTCACAAAGAGTTAGACAGAACTGAACTAACTGAATAAAATCACAATAAGGCAAAAATTTTTACTTAAAAGACAATGCAAGATTAATAACAAGGAACCAAAATGAAGCAGCAAATACTTACATTGCAATTATTCTGAAATTCCCCCTCCAGGAGAGTGTAAGCCTCCCCCCGCCTCTATTCTCAGGGTGGCAAATAAAGGAACAGAGTATGATGACTTACCCAAGGGATGAAGTCAGCTATCTGCCAACCAGGGGCAGTGTTGTCTTTTGACAACGTACAGGTTGAATTTCAGAGTCCTTCATGGAAGAGGACCCAGTGTCTATGGAGTGCTGTCACATCAATGTCTAGAAGTGTAGCACAAACAGAGCTCCAATTATCAGCAGCAGAAACCAGACAAAGTTGAAACCTAGCCTTGGAATGATTGAAGGAAAACTCTTGATAGCTTAGGCAGAAGCTATACTACTGAAGTCTAACACCAGAGGAGACAAAGAAAGCATGAGGATGTTGTAATCTTAGCCAGGTTCTGGCTCTTGACATCTACTTCCACTCCACTCTCCCAACTTCTCTCTCTTTCTCCTTGCTACCTTCCCTCTTAGGACACCATCACTAGCCTATCACTAGGTATGTGGGAAACCCTTCCAACCAATCAGTCCATAACAGGATAGTATCATCACCTGCTGTACCTTGTTCAGGCTTGTGGGACTGGATTCCCCTATATTTGTATAATGTGTTAGGATTTATAATGTCCTTTCCTTAAAACAACATTAAGTGACAAGTAATACAAATGTTATACTCCCTGCTTTATAGATGAGGAAACTCAGGGGAAGAAAAGGTTAAGTAATTTGCCCATAGTTGTAGCTAAGAAGTGTCAGACTTAAATCTAGGTCCTCAGTCTCTTTTACCAGTATCTCTTTTATTTAAATAACAATGACTAATATTTATATAATACCTTCAGATTATTGAAGCACTCAATGTACATCATCCCAGTTGAGCCTCACAAGAAACTGGGAATTAGGAACTAAAGGTATTATTATTATCTATTTTTACAGATGAGGAAATTGAGCCCCAGAGAGATTGACTTACCTGTAATCAAAGAACTAGTAAGTGTCAGAGGAAGGATTTGAATTTTTCTTCCTGACTGCAAGTCCGATGCTGTCCAGTATACTTCTCCACATCTTAAAACCTGACTGTTTTAAATCATCAGTTAATTTTTTTAAGTGCATGCCTGAATATTTTTCCTTTCAGAAGAATCTTCTTTTAGAGGTTCATACTATATATGGAGCATGATGGTGACTTTTGTAGACATATATGTTATATATGAGGTATATATTCCCTAATACTAAGATAAACCTTCCTTTAGAATCCTAATAGAATAGGAAATTATTATTATTGTTGTTGTTGTTGTTGTTTCTTGTAAAGGCCCAGTTTCCATCATCCATAGTGTCCTTGGGAAAGTTCTCATCACCAGGGCAAATGGGAAATTCTAAAGGCTGTGCTATTTGTTCTCACATTTGCCAATTACTTCTGACTTTTCCTTCTGACTCCTACTTTCAATCATGAAAATTTTTCAATTATGACGTGTTAATGTATCATTGTTTAGTTCCTTAAGCTAACTCTAGTAACTTAAAAAAAATTAGTCTCCTTATCGCTGTGCACACCCCTGTAATTTAATTTGGCTAAGGGACTGAAGAAGGGGTTTTCTCCATTCCAGAGCCAGCACCTGGGCTATTCACCAATAATATGTTCTTGCGTGTAGGAAGTTTGCCAGAGCACTTTGTACAGACATTGAGTAAGAATTGTGAAACTCATTTTGTATTAACAATTGGCTTCCTGTAGATAATCGTCTATATCCTTCAATGAGGATGATCCCTGTAAATCATTCCCACACCTACAGTATAGTGCAGAGTGCTTTTGGCAAAAGCAGGTCTGAGGAGCTAGTCCTAACTGAGACTGTGTAAGGCAAGGGTAAAGAAGTCTTAATGTGCATACAGTCCAAGTCTATGTTATTTCCCATCCTATTCCTTCTCTATCACTGACTTTCACTTTCACCCATTCTTATGTTTGCTCCAAGTAGAATCCTTCATGTTTTGAAAGTTTGGAAGAATAAAAATAACATCATGAGAAGAAAGTTACATCAACAACAGAACCTGAAACCAAAGGGTATATGAGGATACTGTTCTTCTGTTGTTAATAAAAGGAAAATTTTGGGCAAATTTTTATAGGAGGGAAATCAAGACAAGCAAGCTTAGGCTAACTTTCCAAAACCAAGCCTAATAGTATAATCACACACATGGTACATATGTATGTGCATTTGTATAATGTATATGTGTATATATAGTGTATGTACATATACATATATGTGTGTGAATGCAGAAAATGGAAGTGGTAAAAAAATTACTCCAAATGACCTGTAAAACTAAGAGAATATTGTTTAAGTAAATTAATGTTTTCTAAGGGTTTATCTATAAATGTGATGTGGGGGAAGACAGAAAATGTTCCTCCTCCAAATTGAGGAGATGTATAAATATATTTTATGTGTTTTTAGTGTATTAATTAGTGCATTTCAGTGTTTTAATTTACAGATTAAATGATACTAATTTTCAATTCAATTCAACAAGTATTTATTTAACATCTACTATGATCAAGGCACCATGAAAAATACTAGATGGGAGTTTCAAAGTGGAATAAAAATTGGTACTTGCCCCCATGCAACATATAATCTAGTACAGGAGAGGCACATTCACACAAAGTACCATAAGGTAGAATAAGTAACTGGAGGCAGGGAGAGGATTTGGAAATATATTTTTTTAGAAAAGTGGTAAAAAATAATGTTTTATTTAGGTTTAAAAGAATTTTAAAGTGAATATTATCTAAAAGCAAGGATAACAAAAAAGGATTTAAAAAAAGATATTCTTTAGGAAATCCAGTTGTAGGAACATATTGATGAAATGGAGTTGCTGCTGGCATGGCCTCATGGAAAAGGACAAATTTTCCTATGATACAATGGCCCCAGGTAAGATAAGAAAAAAAAATTCCCTTTGCCATAATATGAGAACTCCAAGGAATAGGAACTGCTTGGAAAAATGAATATCAAACGGAAAGACAGGCAGGGATTCCTGAAGTGTAGTTATTGATTAAAACGCACATCTGGCTGGGGAGAGTGAACGTGATATCAGCCAAATAGCAAAAAGAATCTGAATTGGTAACTGCAACCATGCTGTATAAGCAATGGATATTCCAGGACCAAAAGCAGTGGTTGTTCAGTTGTGTTTGACTCTTTGTGATCCCATTTGGGGTTTTCTTGGCAAAGATACTGGAGTGGTTTGCCATTTCCTTCTATGGCTCATTTTATAGTTGAGGAACTGAGGCAAATGGGGTTAAGGGACTTGCCTAGGATCTCATAGCTAGTAAGTATCTGAAGCCAGATTTGAACTCAGATCTTCCAGACTCCAAACCAGTATTCTACTGTGTCACTTAACTATCTTATAAAAAGCTGATGTAGGTCCAATTCAGATCCACAGACAATATAGAAAGGAAAAGAAAGTTAATACAGAAGAGACAAGACCATGAGGCTTATGGACATATGGACATTCCTTTTTCTGAAGTTCCCAAATTCACTCACATGACTACTCTACCCTACCAAACTTCTCTTATCAGTGTTGGGGTAGCAGAAAGTAACCAGCATGATTCCACTGCTCACTTAATCAAGTTTGAATTTCATTTCTGTTCACTTCATACTTGCAATAAATAGATTTTATAGTTAAATATTTATTAGAAGTTTCTTGCTTGAAAATATGTGTGGAGTTGGGGAATGAAGGGAATGAATAGAATAATCCTAGCTAGAGGGATTTCAAAAAACACATGTAATCATAAATGCTAGTAGGTGCTATAAAATGCTTATTCCCCCATCTATGATGATCTTTTTAGTGACAACTTTTCAATTACCAGCAGCTAGTTAAGAATAAGTCTCCATATTTGTGGGTGCCTGTCTTTGAGCAAATTGTTTAATCGTCCATCAATCAGAATATCTCAGACTAGAATCAGATGACCATGACTCCAATGATTGCACCTTACATTAAGAAACTGAATGAGGCTGATAATGTTTTATATAAATAGTATACTCAAGGAATGTTTTTTAAATGTAGATAAGAAACATGTGAATTGGATAATAGCTTATCTGAATATCTTAGATGAGTTGCAGGCATATTTAAAGGAGTAACACACCATGGGGATATCCACTAACAAAATACAGCCCATAAATAAAGAAAGAATTGAAGGAAGTTTTTTTGGGGTCCCTCAGTTGGATCTGCCTCTTCTTCATCCATCAGTACCCACTGGTTATGACTCAGAGGATCTGTCTTTCTTGCTGGCTCTATTTGTCCAGTCTGATTAGGGGAAAGGCATCTTTCACATACAGTCCCTAAAATATGTATTGCATACCATGAATATTTATAAGACTCAGTCTTAGAGAACCAGAGTGCCTTTGTACACAGCTTTTTATAGCACCCAAGTCCCCTGGTGATGTCTTTTCTAAACCAGTCACAAAGAAGAAAACACCAGAGCTAGAGCTCAAGGACAAAAAATGAAAAAGCAGCAAAATGTTTCCAACCTAGTGAGAGATAACACGGAGCTGCAGCAGGTGACTTACTTATAAAATGTGACTATTACACTCTACATCAAGGACAAAATCAACTACATCATATTAGAGAGCTATAAGAAACCTAGACTGGTGTTTGATGTCCTCATGGGAAATGTAGAGATCATAAACAGCCCAGATATCCAATTTCAGGTGATGATCAAAGTGCCAACTATTTCCATCAATAAGACAGATAATAAATCATAATAACTATTAATTATATGTTACTTCAAGTTTGCAAAAAGCTTTACATATATTATCTTATTCTTATGAGAACCCAGGGAGGTAGGTGCTATTTTTATCTACACTTTATAGGTGAATAAACAGAGGTAGAGGTTAAGTGACTTGCCCAGAGTCATGCAACTAGTAAATATTTGAGATCAGATTTGAGTTCAAGTCTTCTAAGATTCCAGATTCAGCACTTTAACCCCTGTGCCACCTAGCTGCCTTTAGATGACTGTGATATTCATGGGCAAGAATCCTTTGATCTATGTGGTAATCAGTGCTATCTTCTAAAATTAATCTTCTCATTCTTAAAGAAGGTGGCCCCCTGTATAGATCAAGATGCTATGAAATTGGTAGAAGTTACCACAGTGAATGAAACTTCAGGACAAGCAGAGTGCCATTACAGCTTGTGCCCTCACCCTCCATGACAAATCATGGCATATAGCTACATTCAGAAGATTCTCTTCTAGATTTCATCTCCCTTTCTGATTTCAACTTTCTCTTTCCTTACAGAAACACAGCTACTTGCTTTTACTGAAATAGACCTCAAGCTGAGGTTGGGGAAGATGAAATATGGAGGACATTTGATCATCATATAGGAAGGTACATCTCTCTATATATATCAAATGCTAGGCCTGGAGTTAGGAAGACCTGAATTCAAACCCAGCCTCAGACATTTACTACTGTGTAATCCTGAGAAAATCACTAAACCTCCATCTGTCTCAGTTACCTCAACTATAAAATAGGGATAATAATAGCACCTATCTCACATAGTTGCTGTGAGGATCAAATGAGATATTATTTGTAAAGTTCTTAGCACAAATAGTAGGTGCTTAATAAATCTTATTTCCTTATCTCCCTTCTGTGTCAGTTTGAGCCAATCTTTTATTGGTGGACTTCAGACTAATAAGGTAGATTTTAGTATTTGGGATAACACAGGAGGGACCTTTAGGTTAAATGGGCCAGGGTGTATCAACAAGGGTCACTCTTTTTCATAATGATTTTCAGAAAGATAGCAGAAGCTTATGTACAACATATAATGAATTGCTTATCTTCCCAGCAAGAGTGGGTAACAAGGGAGGAAGGGAATGAATCTGGAATTCAAAATTTTAAAATCAAATGTTTTAAAAATATATAAATACTATTATTAATACTATTTTACATATAATTGGGAAATAAGATATATAGGCATTGGGGCACAGAGATTCACCTTGCCCTACTGGAAAAGTCGAAAGAGGTATGGAAGAAGATATGGGAGAGAGCAGATTAGATGAGGGGATATCTTGTGGGACTGCTATTCTGGGGTGGTGGGTAGGGTGAAAATGGGGAAAATTGTAACTCAAAATCTATTGAAAATGAATGATATAAACCAGAAGTTAATAAAGCATTTGGGGAAAAAGATAGCAGAAGCTTATATAATCTCAGCTAAATATTCCAACCAAACTAACTCACTATCAGTGAGTCATTTTCTAGAGCCCTGAAGACATGGTCCCACTGGACCAAAAGGCTGAGACTTGGGCACATACCATTCCTTCCAAGCACAATTCTTTCGCTGTTGGCATTCCTTTTATTCCACATTCTATCCTTGTTCTGTTTTTGCCAAGACAATTATCGTCTTATACCAAATGCCAAAGGAAGTTAAAACTACAATGAGCAGCCTACCCAATAAAAATCACCTGAAAGTTGGGCCCTCTTCCTTGTGAGTCTTTGGGGCAAATGCCTACCACCTCCTTTCAGAGAACTTTTAAAAAGCAAATTTTTAACCATTTCAAGGAATTTGCCCTTCCATTAACAATTATGAATCTTGAAAGGTGCTATCACTTACCCTCACTCAGAATTGTCTTGGTACCCAAACCTCACCTTGTCCTTATATGCATTGACTTTTACTTTGCTGGAATGCTTATAACTGTTATTTAGTATCCTAAACAAAAGAATGAAACCTGGCATCCAGAAACAGTGAGGTTCCTTTAATCTTCCCCGCTTAGCCCTTGCATCCCCTAGGCCTACTGATGCTGATCAGATGTGATTTTGGGTTGTAACTGAAGGTGAGGTGGAGAGAGCCCATGCTGGTAAGTGCAATATCACAGGGAGTCAAAGTACTTTTGGGGCAGTGTTTCTGGGTGCCCTTACTGCTATTTAGGGAGGAGAGGAGTGCCTGAGATTGGGCCCCGAACAGAATTCAGAAAATAACAGTAAGGAAGACCTGAGGCCTAGGGCACCATTACCTACAATTTGGGATTAAAACATGATTATAATAAGCTGCTAAAAATAATACAAAACAAATAAAAAATAAAAATGAGTAAGAAAAGGAAAGGGAACCTAATCATGGATAGCCACTATAGTATAAAAGAAGGTCTCAGTTCATATTCAGAGGAAGATAGCGAGGTTAAAAAAAAAGCCACTCCTACCCCAAAGAGTAACATCAAATGGTCTCAAGTCCAAAAAGAGTTCTTGGAAGAATTTGAAAAGGGTTTCAGAAATCAAGAGAGATTAAGGAAAAATTAGGGGAAAAAAAAGCAATTCAAAGACATTATAAAAAGATAGACAATTTAAAAAAGAGGCCCAAAATCTTAGGGGAAAAAATAACTACTTGAAATCTAGAATTGGGAAAGGGGGATCAAATTACATTGTAAGACACCAAGAAATAATAAAACTAGACAAAATAGAAGAGATCTGAGACATCAAAAACAACAGATCTTGAGAACAGATCAAGGAGAGACAATATAAGACTTGTTGGAATACAAGAAAGTTATGATCAGAAAAGGATCTGGATAAAATGTTACAAGAAATTTTTTAAGGAAAATTGCTCTGAAGTTATAGAGCAAGAGGATAAAGAAGAAATAGAAAAAAATCAACCTTTCACCACATGAGAGAGACCCCAGGAAGAAAACTTGTAGTAATGTCATAGTCAAGTTTCAAAACTCCTGGGTTAAGGATAAAACATTGCAAGCAATAAGAAAAAAGGAATTTAAAGAGTCTTCCTTAAAATAATAAGTAGCATCTATCTAAAATCATCAGTAAGTATTATATGTAATGGGGATAAGCTAGAAGGATTTCCAATAAGATCAGGGGTACAAAAAGGATGTCCACTATCACCCCTCTTATTCAGTTTGATACTAGATATGTTAGCAGTAGCAATAAGAGAAGAAAAAGAAATGGAAGGAATCAAATTAGGGAAAGAAGAGACTAAGCTATCACTCTTTGCAGATGATATGATGATATACTTAGAGAATAAAGTAAAAAACTACTTGAGATAATAAATGAATTTGGTGAAGTGGCAAGATATAAAATAAACCCACATAAATCCTTGGCATTGGGAATGTACCTGTCAAAACAAACCCAGGACCTATATGAACACAACTACAAAACACTTTTCACATAAACAAAGTCAGATCTAACTAAGTGGGAAAATATCAGTTGCTCATGGCTGGGTAAGTTAATATAATAAAAATGATAATTTAACTTAAATTAAGTTATATATTTAGTGCCATACCAATCAATCTACCAAAAAATTACTTTATAGAGCTAGAAAAAAATGGTAACAAAATTCATTTGGAAGAACAAAGGGTCCAGAATATCAAGGGAATTAATGAAAAGAAATGCTAGGGAAGGTGGCCTAGCCATAACTGATTTTAATCTGTATTATAAAGCAGCAGTCATCAAAACTACTTGATACTGGCTGAGGAATATGGATCAGTGGAATATATTGGGTATGCAAGGCTCAGCAGTCAATGACTATACTAATATACTGTTTGATAAATCCAAAGACCCCAGTTTTGGGGAGAAGAATTCACTATTTGACAAAAGCTGCAGGGAAAAATGGAATATAGTAAGGCAAAAACTGGGCATAGACCAATATCGAACACTACATACCAAAATGAAGTCAAAATGGGTGCATGATCTAGGTATAAAGGCTGATATGGTAAGCAGTCTGGGAGAACAAAGAATAGTTTACCTGTCAGATTTATGGAAAAGGGAAGACTTTATGACCAAACAAGAGTTAGAGAGCATTATAAAATGCAAAATGGATAACTTTGATTACATTAAATTGAAAAGTTTCTTCACAAATAAAGTTAATGTAAACAAGATTGAGGGAAGTGGAAAATTGGGAAAGAATTTTTATAACCAGTGTCTCTAATAAGGGCCTCATTTCTAAAATATACAGAGAATTGAGTCAAATCTATAAGAATGCAAGTCATTCCCCAAATGATAAATGGTCAAAAGATATGAACAGTTAGTTTTCAGAAGATGAAATTAAGGATATCTATAAGCATATGAAAAAATGCTCTAAATCAGTATTGATTAGAGAAATGCAAATCAAAACAACTCTGAGGTATCACATCTCATCAGTCAGATTGGCTAAGATGACAAAACAGGAAAATGACAAATGCTGGAAAGGATGTGGAAAAATTGAAACACTAATGCATTATTGGTGGAGTTGTGAACTGATCCAACCATTCTTGAGAGTAATCTGGAACTATACCTAAAGGGATATAAATAAGTGCATGCCCTTTCACCCAGCAATACCACTTCTAGGGTTCTATCCCAAAGAGATCATAAAAGTAGGAAGTGGACCCATATGTACAAAAAAATTTATCACAACTCTTTTTGTGGTGGCAAAGAATTGGAAATCAATGGAATGCTCATCAATTGGGGAATGGCTGAACAAGTTGTGGTATATGAATGTAGTGGAATACTATTGTGCCATAAGAAATGAAGAACAGACAGACTTCATAATAATGTGGAGATACTTATATAAACTGATGTTGAGTGAGAAGAGCAGAACCAGTAGAAATTTGTACACAATTACAGACACAAGGCATGTGTGATGACTAACTTTGATAGACTGTGCTCCTCTTGGGAATGTAAGGTTATAAGACAAGTCCAAAAGACTTATGATGGAAAGAGATATCCACATCCAGAGAAAGAACTACAGAGTGTGAATGCAGATTGAAGCAAACTACTCTCTCTCTTTCTTTTTCTTGTTTTGTTGTGTCTCTTCTTTCCCATTGTTCATTCCATTGGTCATAATCCTTTTTTATAACCTAACTAATGTTTAATGTGAAGTTATTTGTAGATCCTATATTTGATTGCATGCCTTCATGGGGGTGTGGAAGAAGAGGGTAGGGGAGAAAATTTGAAACTCAAGGGATTGTGAAGCTGAATATTGTAAACTAAAAGTAAATAAATAAATAGTTTTTTAAATTAAATTAAATATTGCAGAGATACAATCACAATTTCATAAGACCTAATTGCTTCTACAATAAAGACCTTAGGTCTTTCAACATTATATTTCAAAGAGCAAAAGAACTGAGATTCTGCCACAAAGTTGAGTATAATCCTGAATTAAAGAATTAAAAAGGGCAGTTAACAAACTGAAAGACTTTCAGGTATTTGTGACAAAAAGACCGGAGCTCATTGGAAAATCTGATATAAAAAAATGGAAGGAAAACATTAAAGATAGATTATAAGGGACTCATAAAGGTCAAATTGTTTCTCATATATGAAAATGTTATAAGTATTATTTTTTTTAAGCAATTGGGGTTAAGTAACTTGCTCAAGGTTACAGGGCCAGTCATTATTTATGTGTAGGTGCTCATTTTATGAGGCTGGGAACAATCCTGGGTCATCCCGACTCTGGGGCCGGCACTCTTACTCACTGTGCCACCTAGCCGCCATTATCAGTATTCTTAAGATTGTCGTCATTACTAGGATAGTTTGAAAAAAGTTGGGGCTGAGTTGTATATGATTGGGATGATTCTAACAAACAAAATTGGTGGGGGGCAGAGCCAAGATGGTAAAAGCAGAAAGTTTCTTGAGCTTGAGCTCTAATCACCTCCAATACCTGTAAAAAATGACTAAACAAATTTTAATGCTATAGAACCCACAACATGACAGAGAGAAAGAACTATCTCAGGGAAGGCAACCTGGCAGGTTGAAGTGTCTATCTCACTGGACTGGGAGTGCAGTGCATGCCTGTGTAGGCTGTTCCAGCACAGACCTATGGCACAGACAGGCCAGAGCAGACTTCAGGAGAGTGAATCACCAGCAGCTGTGGCAGTTTCCAGACTTTTCAACCCATAAATGCCAAAGAGAAAGTAAAAGGTCAGTGGGAAAACTCTGTCAATCCTGGGTGAGAGATGATAGCAGTTTGGCCCCTGCCCCTGGGCATGCAGAAGTGTCTGCAGCAGCAGCTGCTGTGGAAGTGGCTGCCTCCTGAGCTTCAGGCCCACAGATCATGGGGGAACCAAGTGACTATCCAGAGGGTGATTGCAGGACTCTCTTTGCTGGTGCTGAGGCAGGATGCTCTTGCTTTACCCTACTTGGATGCAGGTCACAGTCTTGGGTAGTAGTACTGGGGGTGAGGAGGGCTAGCATGGCAGAGCTTGTTGAGGCTATGGAGAAGCAGTCCTCCTCAAAGTTCTGAGGCAGGTGTGTAAAAGAAGCTCTGATGAAAGCTACACAAAACCCCAGAAATTTGGGACACAGCTCTCTTCACTCTGGAACCAGGGCTGTGGCAAAGAGCTCAAAAGTAAAGTAATTGACTGGCAAGATGAGCAAACAGAGAAAATGAAATCAAATTATAGAATCACTTTTCAGTGACAAAGATGATCAAAACGTAGAACCAGAAGAAGACAACACAGTCAAAACTCCTGTATCAAAAGCCTCCAAGAAAAATATGAATTGGTCACAGGTCATGGAGGAGCTCAAGAAGGATTTTGAAAATTAAGTCAGAGAAGTAGAGAAAAATTGGGAAGAGAAATGAGAATGATGCAAGAAAATCATGAAAAATGAGTCAGCAGCCTGCTAAAAAAGACCTGAAAAAATGCTGAAGAAAAAACACCTTAAAAATAGTCTAACTCACATAGCAAAAGAGGTCCAAAAAGTTAATGAAGAGGAAAAATGCCTTAAAATGTTGATGGAAAAGGAGTTACAAAAGCTCACTGAAAAAAAAATGATGCTTTCAGAATTAGATTGGAGCAAATGGAAGCTAATGATTTTATGTGAAATCAAGATACTATAAAGCAGGGGCGGCTAGGTGGCCAGTGAATAGAGTGCCGGCCCTGAAGTCAGGAGGGCCTGAGTTCAGATCCAGCCTCACAAAACCCACACATAAAAAACCTAGCTATCTGACCTTGGGCAAGTTACTTAACCCCAATTGCCCTCCAAAAAAAAAAAAGATACTATAAAGCGAATGAAAAAAATAGAGGGCAATGTGAAATATCTCATTGGAAAAACCACTGACTTGGAAAATAGATCCAGGAGAGATAATTTAGAAATTATTGGACTACTTGAAAGCCATGACCCAAAAAAGAGCCTAGACATCATCTTTCAAGAACTTATGAAGGAAAATTGCCCTGACATTCTAGAACCAGAGGACAAAAGAGAAATTAAAATAATTCACTGGTCACCTCCTGAAAAAGATACCAAAAAGAAAACTCCTAGAAATATCATAGCCAAATTCCAGAGTTCCCAGGTCGAGGAGAAAATATTACAAGTAGTCAGGAGGAAACAATTTAGGTATTGTGGAAACACAATCAGGATAACACAAGATATAGCAGCTTCTACATTAAGTGATTGAAGGGGGCTTGGAATATGATATTCTGGAGGTCAAGAATCACCCACCCAGCAAAATTGAGCATAATATTTCAGAGAAAAATATGAAAATTCAATGAAATAGAGGATTTTCAAGCATTCTTGATGAAAGGAAGGGAGAAGGAGAGGGGGAGAGATAGAATGGGATGGATTATCACACAAAGGAGGCAAGATTCATTCCTTCAGAGTTAGACTGGAACAAATGGAAGCTAATGACTTTATGAGAAACCAAGATGCTGTTAAGCAGATTCAAACAAATGAAAGAATAGAAGGCAATGTGAAATATCTCATGGGAAAAACCACTGACCTGGAAAATAGATCCAGGAGAGATAATTTAAAAATTATTGGACTACCTGAAAGCCATAATCAAAGAAAGAATCTAGAAATAATCCTTCAAGAAATTCTCAAGGAAAATTGCCCTGATGTTTTAGAACCAGAGGGCAAAATAGAGGTTGAAAGAATCTACCAATCACCTCCTTAAAAAGATCCCAAAAGGAAAAGTCCTAGGAATATTATAGCCAGGTTCCAGAATTCCCAGATCAAAGAGAAAATACTGCAAGCAGCTAGGAAGAAACAATTTCAATATTGTGGAAACACAATCAGGATAACACAAGATCTGGCAGCTTCTACACTGAGGGATTGAAGGGCTTTAAATATGATATTCCAGAGGTCAAATGAGTTAGGATTAAAACCAGGAATAGCCTACCCAGCAAAACTGAATATCATGTTTCAGGGGAAAATAGGGTCATTTAGTGGAATAGAGGACTTTCAAGCATTCTTGAGGGAAAAAAAACAGAGTTGAATAGAAAAATTGACATTCAGACACAAGAAACAAGAGATGCTTGAGAAGGTAAACAGGGAAAAGAAATCATAAGGAACTTATCAAAGTTGAACTATTTACATTCCTAAAAGGAAAAATGATAACTGCAACTGATTAAACCTTTCTCAGTATAAAAATAGTTGAAGAAGGGTATATGAGCATATGAATATGTATGTGAATGTGTTTATATATATTTCAGGCATACATAGATAGAGGGCACAGGTCAAATTTAATAGGATGGGATGATACTTAAAAGGTGAAATTAAGAGGTGAGAGAGGAATATAATGAGAGGAGATGGGAAGAGACAGAATGGGGCAAACTATGTCATATAGAAGAGGCAAGGGAAAATGCTTACAAGGGAGGGGAAGAACAGGAAGGCAAAAAGGCAAAACCTTATTCTCATTGAATTTTGCTCAGAGAGAGAATGACATACATACTAAATAGGATATCTTGCCCTACAGGAGCATAGGGGGGAAGGGGATGAGAGGGAGGATGATGGAAGGGAGGGCAGCCTGGGGGTGAGAGAAGTTGGAAGCACCCACTTTTGAAAAGGGACAGGATCAAGGTAGGGAATAGACCAAGTGGGAGGTGGGATAGGAGGGAAGGAAATATACTTAGTCTTTTACAAAATATCTCCTATGGTAATGTTTTGCATAGCTATACATATACAACATATACTGAATTACTTATCTTCCCAGAAAGAGTGGGTGACAAAGGAGGAAGGGAATGGATCTGGAATTCAAAATTTTAAAATCAAATGTTTTAAAATATATAAATACTGTTGTTAATACTATTTTATATATAATTGGGAAATAAGATATACAGGCATTGGGGCACAGAGATTCACCTATACCTACTAGGAGAGTCGAGCGGGGTATGGGAGAACATATGGGAGAGAGCAGATTGGATGAGGGGAAATCCTGTGGGACTGCTATTCTGGGGTGGTGGGTAGGGGGAAAATGGAGACAAAATTGTAACTCAAAATCTGGTGGATATGAATGATGTAAACCAGAAGTTAATAAAGCATTTGAAAAAAAAATGATATTTAGAGAAAAAGGTAGATGAAAGTAGAAATAGTAACTTGGAGTGAATTAGACAATGATAACTGAGAATAGAGAGAAGGTAAAACTGCTCAATATTTTGCTTCTATTTTTTTCTATCAAGAAACTTTTATTTCTCTGCTTTCTTTGAAGTGGAAATGATAGAGCAAAAATGAGTAATGTTGATATTCAAGATAAGTGACATGATAATAAGAGAACACCTAGTTACTTTTACTGGATTCAAACCATGTGACCCATAAAAATTATATTCTTGGGTCCTGAAAGAACTTACATGTAATTGTTGAACTATTCTCAATGATATTTGAAAAATCATACAAAGTGAGAGAAGTACCATAAAATTGGAGGTAAAATGTTGTTCTTATTTTCAGAAAGGGAAGAGAAGCCATATGAAAGCTATAGGCTAGCGAGCTTGATTTTAGAATGGATCATTAAAGCAATGGTCATTTTGAAATTGAAATAGTAATTACAAAATAGCTAGCATGACTTCATCCAGAGAAGGCCATGAATTTTCTTTCCTTCCATTCTGACTATTTTCTTCTGCAGTCCTATTCATACCCTTCTCTTTGTTATGGTAAAACCCAAAATATGCACCTTTGTACCCTTGATCTTATTCCTTCACATTTTCTACAGCAGATTACCCATCATTCCTATTCTTTCTCTTAATTTTCACTTTTTCTCTACTGCCTCATGTCTCTTATATCAACTGACACCTATATGATGGTATAAGTAGAATCCTGCTCTGAACCCAGACATTCCTGTCTCCTTCATCCTTAAAAAAATCATCACTTGATCCTACCATTCCAGACAACTGCTGTCCTATATCTTTCCTCCATTTTTTGAGGAAGTCATATAAACTAGGTGCATCTATACTCTGCTCACTCTCAGATGCAATTTGACTTGACTTTATCATTCAGTTGAAATAGCTCTCTCCAAAGTTACCAATGATCTCTTCTTTTCCAAATTGCCTTTTCCTTAGTTCTCATTCTCCTCAATCTCTCCATAATCTTTGACTTTATTCATCACCTTATCCTAGATATTCTATCCTCTCTAGGTTGTCATGGTACTGATTTCTATTGATTTTCTGCCAATAATTTTTATGACTCTTTCATAGTTTCCTTTGTTTGATCTTCATCTAGTCATTTTTCCTAGCCATGGGTATCTCCTGAAGGTGTTTTCTGGGCCCTCTTTTTAACCCAACAATACTATCTTACTTGGTGACTTCCAGCAACTTTCATAGGTTTGGTTATTATTTTTACACAGATTATCCTCAGGTCTAACCTTAAGCTCTCTTCTGAATTCCAGTCTCGTTTTACCCATTGCCTTTTGCACTTCTCAAACTGCATATGCCATACATGTTTCAAACTGAACATCTCCAAAATATAATTTATTCATTGTACTCCCCCCACATATCTCCCTTTCCCACCTTTCCTATTATTAGCAAGGACACTACCATCCTTTTAGTCACTCAGTCTTGTAACTGTGGTTTCATCCTTGATTCCTTACTCTTATTCAACCAATATATGCAATCTGTAGTTAAGTCTTATAATATTGACCATAACAACATCTTTTATATATGTTTCCTCCTCTCTACTAATACTGTCATTACACTGGTGCAGGCCTTCATCACATTACACCTATTTGGTGTCCCTTTCTTTAGTCTCTTCCCCCTCCCATTCCTCCTCCACTCAGTGATCAAATTGATTTTCTTAACATGGGGGTCTGAATGTCACTTGTCTTTCTGCTCAATGAATTCTAGTAGCTACCTCTTACCTCTAGGATGAAATTTTAAATCCTCTGGTATTTAAAGCCCTTAACAATTTAGCTTCTTCCTGCCCTTCCAGTCTTCTTACACATTACTCCTTTCCACTTATTATGCCATCCAGTGACATTATTTCTTATACATGACACTCTCCCACTCTACATTTTTACTGGCTGTCCCTCATGCCTGGAATGCAGTCCCTCCTCACCCCTGACTCTTGGTATCCCTAGACTTTTCAAGACTCAGTTTAAATTTCACCTCCAAAAGGAGGTCTTTCTGTCTCCTTTCTCCCATCCACTCCAGTGTGCCAGCCATTTGGAGTACATTTATCTTGTATATATACATATAACTAGTTTTATGTTGTTTCTTCCATTAGAAGGTGAGACCTTTGTGGGCAGGAATCTTGTTTTTGCCTTTCTTTATATCACCAATGTTTAGCCCAATGCCTGACATTGTTGGTTGTTAACTGTGATTGATTGTAGACAGTTTTTTTTATCTGACCCATTTCCTCATTTTCCCAGTAGAAGTGACTATTCTCTTTAACTCCTTAAAGACTTTATTTCAAAATAAAGGGCTATGTTCTCCTAAAAGAAAAGAATACTAAAATTATTATGTAATTTCTTATTGCTTGTTCTCAAAGTCTGGCATTCATTTAAATATGACTTTTTATAATTTTACCAAGCCTGTGTGGGAAAACATCATAGAAATGTCAACAATTCTATGAAATTGATAGTCTCTGCCACCACCTCATTTTTATTTGTGTACCTTCAAGAAATTATTTGACATGCTTAAAAATAACATTCACAGAGGGAAGTTCTTTCAATGTATCTATTGCCTCAGGGTATTGCAGAACTAATGTCAGACAGACCTGAGTGTAGCTTTCCTACATAAGGACCATCATGTAAAAAAGTGCTTTTCCTAACCACTTTGCATGGTTCTTTTTCCACAGTATCTTTGCCACTTATGTTTCTTTTAAGAAAAAGAAAAAGAAAAAAAGAAATTTGTTATTAAGACCAAGTAATACAGTGGAAAAAGTGGTGAATTTTAAGTTTAACTGGGGTTTCCAATCTCATCTCTAACATTAAAAAATGAATGACCTAATCTCTCTGGGTCTCAGTTTCCTCATCTGAAAAATGAGGATAGGTAGACTAGGAGATCTCTAATGTTCCTTGAAGCTATAAATCATGGTGTTAATTATCTTCCAAAGGTATTCAATCCTTTGAAATATAATGAGACTACATTTTCATTGCATTGCATGAAACACATTGCAATGCATTCCATCACATTTTAAAAATGATCAATATATCAATATGCTATACACTAGTGATCATGTTCTAGTTATTAAGGAAAAGAGAGAAACATTTAAGTCTTTTGCTACTTCAACAATATTGGAAGTCAGTCTCAATAAATTTTTTTTCACACTGAAAGTTAAAAAAATTATTTCAAACTCTAGTTTTCATAGACACTTCAGATTCTTCAGCTGTAATCTACCAGGATTAAGCATTTTCTGTTTAAGCCAAATGAATATTCAAAATCAATTAAAGTAAACAAATGCAAAACCCTTATGTTTGTGAGTATTGCAGGACTGTCTCTTACACCTCTGTTGGTCATCGCTAGTAGTTAGAGGCAACTAGTCAGGCAGTGGATCTGGGCCAGAAGTCAGGAATATCTGAGTTCAAATATTGTTTCAGACATGCACTAGCTATGTGACCCTGGAGTCACAATTTCTGTTTATCTCCATTTTCTCATCTGAAAAACGAAGATAATAATGGTACCTACTTCCCAGGGTGGATGTGAGGATTAGATGAGATAATAATTGCAAAGCACTTAGCACAATGCCTAGCACATAGTAAGTAAGCATGTTATAACTGTTAGCTATCATTAGCTACTATTAATTAGAGACAACTAGATCAGGCAATGGATAGAACACTGGGCCTGAATTCAGGAAGAGTGTCATTCAAATCCAACCTAAAAAACTTACCAGTTGTTTTACTTTGGACACATATAAAGCCAATCACAAGCAACTCTCCTGAGGACTGTTGCTGTGAATAGCTTTAAGGATCTAATTGCATTAACTCTCCATTTATTCAGCAATAAACTTAAGCATAACATTAAAGAAACTAAAGCATAACATTCACAATAACAGAGCACAACAACTAACATGGCCACATATTCTTAAGCAAAGCATATTATTCAGTATATCTTATAGTCATCTTTAAGAGGTAACAGAAAATACAAACACCATCCATCCCTAAGTCACAGTAAGTTATGATATCATCAGTCAATACAGAGTATCCAAGTGAAGTCCTCTTTCATCTTAACTCAAGGCTGACTTCCAAATCTCATGGTTCCCCCTCTACAGGCTGACTATTTCTAGCTCTTGCCTGGATTCACCCAAGTTTTGCCTGGAATAGGCAGTTCCCCACTCTTCTGTCATATCTCAGCTCATGGGGACTGTTCCACTTCAAGCCCTTCAGAGTTTCTGTTTCTAAGAAGACAAAGTTTAACAGAACTACAATATTTACACATATTAAGCTTAAAGCTATAACAGTATTTACACACATTACCAGCACTATCATCTCAATTCACTTTCTGTCTGAGAGATCAACACAAATCAACAGATAGGGTGCTTCTGTCTGACGAAGTAACACCAACACAGAATAGACAGAAAAACAGACAGAGTGTAGGTATCACAAACATTCTCTTTCTTAGCTCTGCTCACTCCCAGGTCTGCTCAAGTTTTCCTCTGCCCTGCTCCTTCCTGTTCTGATCTTTTGGCAAACTCCTCCCACTGTGTGCTCCATGTGATTATGTTAGCCCTAATAAGGACAACACAATGTATACTGTTTCCAACAAAGACTCTTGATACAATCAAAGGTGAGGTTCAAAGGCACTTGAATAGCTAAAATAAGCAAAGTGCTACTTTGTTTGCCATTACAGCAAGTCACTTGTATACCTTGTTTTTCCTTACCTATGAAGTGGGGCTAATAATAGCACCAACTTTCTGGGATAATTGAGAGGATAGTAATTTTCATGAAGCATTTTGCAAACCTTAAATTACTATATAAAGTGCTAGCTATTATTATTATTAATATAATGTGGGCAAATCAATGTTGTTGAATTTATTTACACAAAGTTAAGTAGAGGGTCACATGACTACCTTCTGCCTGTGGGTCACTAAGACAGTTATGCAAGAAAATGGGGACAATTGGCTTATTTTTCCCCCTTGACCAGGATTGGAAAGTCCCAAAATACTAGAGATTGAAGGATGCTAGCTGTCATCTAATTCACAATCAGAGCAATCCTTTCCCCAATACTGCTCATTAAATTGTCAGTCAGACTATATTTGAACATCTCCCTTGATATGGAATGCATTAATTCAAAAGGCAGGCCATTCTTTCTTTAGATAGTTCTACCTGCAATGAAATTGTTCTCCAGGCGGGATGAAAATCTGCCTCCCTGTAACTTCCATTCATTGGTCCTAGTTCTGGTCTCTGGGGTTAATAAGAATCAGTTTTATCACTCTTTCATGTGGAAGGTCTCCTAATATTTAGTCAACTATCCATGTGACTCCTCTAAAGTTTCTCTTTTATAGACAAAATTTCCCATTTCCTTTACCTGATACTCAGATTATATGGTTTAAATTTCCTCTACTTGAGTGACCGTGCTGGTCACTCTTCCTAGTATACTATAGTTTCTAAAATGAAAGAATGGGAAAAGAGAAGCAGTAGATTTAGAAAGTACGCAGGGAATCATGCTCTGATTCCGAAGGTGTATTTTTCAGAATGCATCTGGAGGAAAGTTTCCTTTGCCTCTCTTTTACAACCTTTAAATAAATCAAGTTAAATCTAGAACAGAGCCTTGCTCAGAAACATCAACATCTTCAATAATCAGCCCATGCCTATTGCATGATAAGAAATGCACTTTTCAAATGTGTGTGACTAATCCTCTGTGGCCATAAGGTTTTCCAGTTAGTCAACTAGTCAGACAACAAGCATTTGTTAAGCCCCTACTGTGTTCTAGGGACTATGCTAAACACTGGGTATACGAAGAAAGGCCAAAAGGAAGTGTTTTGTAATCTGGTTCCATACCATTGGACCCTATGACCATAGTTATAGATCTGGAAGGGACTGGAAGGGGCCATCTATATCCCCCCTTCAGTTTAGAGAGGAGAAAACTAAAGCCCAGGGAGGTTGAGTCACTTGCCCAAAGTCACACAGGTACTAAGCATCAGAGTTAAGACTTTGAAACAGGTTTTCTGACCGACTCAATGCTCTTCCCACTGCCTCTTACTGCCTCAATTACACACTCTGTAGCCTGGGATCACCTCACTTTAGAGTTTGCTCTCTTTGGGAACTTTCTGTCAGAGTAATCCAAAAGTTCAGTGTCTGCTTTGTAAGAAAATTCCGTAATGTTCAAGGGGATTGTGGGGGGTGGTGATGTACTGGAATGTATTCACATAGATTTTTACTGCTTTGGGGTACTATTCTAGGTGAGAATTGGTATCTATATAATTATCTAGCATTAATATCATATCAATATAATTAGGCAGCAAGATAATGTAGAGTACCAGGCCTGGAGTCAAAACCTGAATTCAAATCCTACTTTAGATGCTTACTAGTGGTGTGACCCTGGGCAAATCACTTAGTCTTATTTACCTCAGTTCCTCCATCTGTAAAATAAGCTGAAGAAGACATGACAACCCCTCCAATATATTTGCCAAGAAAATCCTAAACGGAGTTACAAAATTGGACATGATTGAAATGACTGAACAACACTATAATTACATCATGAGACTTTTAAAACATTACATTATAACAATGTATAAAATTCTAAATGTAAATAGCTTCATTTTCATGGTAGAATTATTTCCAAACAAAACCCTGAAAATCCAGAAAAAGCTCTTAAGGGGGAATATTTATATGGAATAGAATTCCATGAATTAGGGGCAAATTGGCCGACCAAAATATTCCTTCTAAGTAAAAATATTCACAGATGATTGCTACTTCTCTGCTAGTACAGTTGTTGGAATACAGCTATAAATGGATCTTTAAGAGGTTGAGAGAACTGAAATCATGCTTACTAAAAACCATCTGAAGAAACAAAGGGTATTTAGTTTGGTGCAAAGCTTTAAGTGAAATCTTATAACTTGTCTTCAAATATTTAAAGGGATCTGGCTTACCTGTTTACGCCTCTGCACCATTTTTATCTAGCTTGCCTGTCTGCATAGCTTTCTCAATATGGAATCATCTCAGGGTGCCCTTTATCAGCCCCTATCTATACTTCTGTCCTTTGTCTTCACCCCAGGACCTCCTCCACTACTCCACAGACATTTCCCAGACTAGATCAACATCTAAATGCCAGCTTCTGCTGTCCATCTGGTATCCCTTGGACTATACCCCTGATTTCTCCTGCCTGTTGTGATGTGGGTCTCAGGGGACTCAGAAGACTCAGTACAACCATCTGCTGCAATGTTGGACTCACCTCCCTTCCTCCTTCAGTAGACTTTTACTGAATTCATTTCTCAATTATCAGCATATTCCCACCCCATCATACCCTCCCCCTTCCAATGATTCTGAATCTCTACCTATCATTGTACAAACCTTATCATCCATGCTCTGTCTTCTTTCTCCCTTCCTTCCACCCCCTAAACTTGACTCTTTCAATATTCCACTCCAGATCCACCCATTCTTTCCATTCTGCTCTCAGGATTGATTGCTCCATAATTTAGTAACTTACTTTAACTTGAACCTTTTCTTTTCTCACTCCTCATGGCTCTCACTAAAAACTTGCTCCCTCTTGATGACACTTTATCATTGGTCACCCTTTCTGGTACCAGCCACACTTTTACTCATGCTCTCTGAATTAGTGTTTTTGATGGAGAGGTCAAAATAATCCTTTCTTCCCACTGGCACTTTCATATTCCCCTCTCCCATCATTATTCAGCAACCTGTCTTCCTTTCACATTCATGTTTATCTTCCAATCATGATTCTTTTCATTGTTGTCTTCCACCCCTATACCACTCTTTGAGGACACTCTCCTCAATGAGTTCAGTGTCTGACTCAGAGTCTTTCAACACCAACTCCTGCCTTCAAATCAAGGGACTTGAACATGCATAGTGATATTCCCTCACATGCAATAACTTTAGAGTTATTTAACTTATTAACTTGATGTCTTCCTAGTACCACCCTTCCTGGGCAATTTTGAATTCCTTTTCTGTGAACCCTCTTCCAGTTTTATGAATCACCCCTCAATTTAGCTCTCTGAAATTCTTCCCTAAATGTCCTATTGTCTTCTAGTAATCTGACAGAACTTGAGTTCAGATGGTGTAGACTTTGAGAATATAGCCATATCTACACCTTGATGAAGTATCAGAATGGGACTGTAACAGAGGGAGCGCAGCTACTTATCTTAAAAAAAACATGATGAATTCTATGATAATACATATTTCAAAACAAGAGATAATGGATTAGAGGGTATCATTAATCAATTTGTTTCATATTATATTTCAATATTCTACAGTTTCACTTTCATTTGTGAATACTATATTGATAGGAAGTCAGTTTGAAAACAAGAGATTTCCAAAAGGTGTGGTGAGGCATATTTAGCATGATTTCTGTAATAAATAAATGTGTACATATATAGATATAGATATGTGTATATATGTATATAGAATATCTCCAAAATCTTAGTATAATTTAAAGCTTACATATATATGTACATGTACATATGTGTGTTTATCTATATATGCATGTATGTGTATATATGATGTATATATGCACACACACGCATATACTTGTATGTCTATATGTTTATATGTTCACATATACATGCACACAATCCAGGGGAATACTTGTTCCATTAGGTACACAACTTCATTTTTTTTTATCCTAACCAGTTTTGAGGGAAAGAAGTATTTCTAAACTCTATTGCATATTTTCTGCCCTTTAAACAGAAGTTAAACATGATTTAACCTTTTCTTGATGAGTCATAGTCATCATTATGTACTATGTGATATGGCTGGCAGTGAGGAAAGAACATTGTTACACACAAGGGGAAAAAAAAAGAATTAACTGAAAACACAAAGAAGCAGGGAATTTTCAAAGATATCTTATTCAATTTAATATATACTTAAAAATAAGTTATAGTTAACAGAAGTCCACAGCTATACATACATGCACACACACACACACACACATATATAATTCTCATTGTATACATATACATATATATATATATATATGAAATCCCCATTTGTTCTATTTTTTTACATATTTGTGTTCTTGTGTCTTGTTAAGTTTGTAACTTCTTTAAAGTAAAATTTTTTGTAAATGTCAAAGCCACATGGAAATGTGAGTTATTGTCATTGTTATTGGTATCTGAATTGCATCATTGCCACTGCTATAGGAAGGGTTGTGTTCAGACTTCATTTATTACCAGAAAAGCTTAAAGTAGTGAGAGAAAAAGTAGGAAAACCTGATGGTGAATAATTCTTTGAGCTCTAGAATATCATTTAGCTCTGATTTTTTGGAATTAATTCTTACAGACATCTAGAGAATAATTTAATAGTTACTTTGTTCTGGAAGCCTTTCATAGAGTGGTACAAAGATTAATCTCCTGAGTTCATAATTATGATACATCCTGAAATGTTTTTCCAGCTCTCTTTGTGGAACTTTTAGAGATTTATGTCATATGGAAGGGCAAAAGATTCCTATTAATAGTGTTCTCTTCAATACAAAGGATAATATCCAAATTTCATATTCATATTCTATGCAACAAATAGAGCGTTTTGGTTTGATCATAGCTAACTCTTTCAGTGAATGACATTTCCATACTACTTAGAAGGACCATGCATTTCCTGCAAAAGCAGCATGGGTGAGAAGATTAGACATTATCTGAAAGAAATGTTAAATGTTAAATTGCATTTCAGGAAATTCCCTACAAAAAAGGCTGGTTTTCTGTTTCTTTTTTTTTTTTAAATCAAATGCTTTATTAACTTCTAGTTTACATCATTCATTTCTGCAAGATTCTGAGTTACAAATTTTCTCCCTGTTTTTCCCCCCACCACTACCCCAAAATAGCAATCCCACTGGATATTCCCTCCTCCAATCTGCACTCTCCCATATCTTCTCCCACACCCCCTCTGACTTTCCAGTAGGGCACAGTGCACCAGTGCCTGTATATCTTATTTCCCAGTTACATGTAAAATACTATTAATAATAGGGTATATATATGTAAAATACATATAAATATATTTAAATATTTTATTTTAAAACTTTGAATTCCAGATGCACTCCCTTCCTCCCCTGTTACCCACATTTACTGGGAAGATAAGCAATTCAGTATAGGTTGTACAGGTGTAGCTATGCAAAATATTTGCATAGTGGATATATTATAAAAGACTGACTATATTTCCCTCCCTCCTATCCCACCTCCCACTTGTTCTATTCTCAACTTTGAACCTGTCCCTTTTTTTTTTTTTGCTTTTTGGAGGGCAATTGGGGTCAAGTAACTTGCCCAAGGTCACATGGCTAGTTTTTTGTTTGTGTGTGTTAAGTGTCTGAGGCCGGATCTGAACTCAGGTCCTTCTGACTTCAGGGCCGGCGCTCTACTCACTGTGCCACCTAGCCACCCCGAACCTGTCCCTTTTCACAAGTGGGTGCTTCCAACTTCCCTACCCCCAGCTTGCTCTCCCTTCCATCATCACCCCCATCCCCTTCCCCCCTACTCTCCTGTTGGGTGAGATACCCTGTTTAGTGTGTATGTCATTCCCTCTCTAAGCCAAATTCAATGGGAATACGGTTGACCCATTCCCTTTTGCCTTCCTGTTCTTCCCCTCCATTGTAACCATTTTCCCTTGACTATTCTATATGACATAGTTTACCCCATTCTGTCTCCCCCCATTACCCCTCATTATATTCCTCTCTCACCTCTTAATTTCACCTTTTAAGTATCATCCCTTCCTATTAAATTGGTCCTGTGGCCTCTATCTATGTATACCTGTACATTTATACACATATTCACATATGTATCCATATACCTATATACCCTTCAACTATTTTCATACTGAGAAATGTTTCATCAGTTACAGTTATCATTTTTCATTGTAGGAATGTAAATAGTTCAACTTTGATAAGTTCCTTATGATTTCTTTTCCCTTCTTACCTTCTCAAGCATCTCTTGCTTCTTGTGTCTGAATGTCAAATTTTCTATTCAACTCTGGTTTTTTTCCTCAAGAATGTTTGAAAGTCCTGTATTCCACTGAATGACCCTATTTTCCCCTGAAACATGATACTCAGTGTTGCTGGGTAGGTGATTCTTGGTTTTAATCCCAGATTCCTTGACCGCTGGGAGTATCATATTCCAAGCCCTTTGATCCCTCAATGTAGAAGCTGCCAGATCCTCTGTTCTTCTGATTGTGTTTCCACAATATTGAAATTGTTTCTTCCTGGATGCCTGTAATATTTTCTCCTTGATCTGGGAATTCTGGAACCTGGTTATAATATTCCTAGGAGTTTTCTTTTTAGGATCTTTTTAAGGAGGTGATTGGTGGATTCTTTCAACCTCTATTTTGCCCTCTGGTTCTAAAACATCAGGGCAATTTTCCTTGAGCATTTCTTGAAGGATGACTTCTAGGTTCTTTTTTTGATCATGACTTTAAGGTAATCCAGTAATTTTTAATTATCTCTCCTGGATCTAGGTTTTTCCCATGAGATATTTCACATTGCCTTCTATTTTCTTCATTTGTTTGGATCTGTTTAATAGTATCTTGATTTCTCATAAAGTCACTAGTTTCCATTTGTTCCAATCTAATTCTGAAGGAATGATTCTCTTCAGTGAGCTTTGGAGATTCTTTTTCCATCTGACAAATTCAGCTTTTTAAGACATTCTTCTCCTCATTGCCTTTTTGAGCCTCTTTTGCCATTTGAATTAGTCTATTTTTAAGGTGTTATTTTCTTCAGTCAGGTTGTTGACTCTCATTTCATAGTTTTCTTGCATCATTCTTATTTCTCTTCCCAATTTTTCCTCCACTTCTCTTATTTGTTTTCAAAATCCTTCTTAAGGTCCTCTATGGCCTATAACCAGCTTATATTTTTCTTGAAAGCTTTTGGTGCAGGAGTTCTGACTTCATTGTCTTCCTCCTGTTCCATACTTTGATCCTCTTTGCCCCCAAAATAGGAGTGTAAAGTTGGGCTGCTCTGTTTGCTTTGCTTCCCTCATTTGCTCATGTTGCCACTCAATTACTTTACTTTTGGGTTTTTTGCCACAGTAAGACTCTGCTACCACAAAGCTTCATCCCAAATGCTGGGGTTTTCTCAGCTGCCAAAGGTATTAGTTGGGTACCCTTTCTGAAGCCTCCACAGGCTCTGGCAAGCTGATTGCACACCCCAGGACCTCCACTCTCTGGATAGCCAGCAGGATAAAGCCATGTCAGTTAGTCTCTCTCAAACTCAGTTTCCTTATCTATATTTAATTACCAAGGAAATCTGTTGTCTACTTGCCTAATCGTGTTCAATAATAGGGATCAAACACTGTCAAACACATAATCACTCCAATGATTATATTGTTCCAAGCAATAATAAAGGGATACTACGAAATAATGCTATGGTTCTCAGAAAACTGGCTGGCAGTATCCTCCAGCACTCTCACTTTTGTGAATGACATTATTTATCTCATTAGTCTAAAGGCATGGTGTCTTTGGATTTATTCAATTTGATCCTTGGATCAGCAAGACATACTGGGGAAAACATTAATAATTCTCTCTTCCTTAATGTATATAAAGTGCTCTTCAAACCTTAAAATACTATATAAATGCTACTTCTTATTATTCCCTTTGAGTTAATCACATGAATATGGCATAATTGTATACAGTTATTTACTCATATCTATAGAAGAAAAGAAATAAACACAAGTGTGTTAAATAACTACCCCACAGACCGGGCATCCATCGCTGCTTCTGGCCTAAGTGATTTAAACCCTTTCAAGCTTTAAGGCAAATCATAGGAAACTCAAGAATTGGAGGAACAAAGTACAGATATTCTGATTCAAGCCTTTCCATGGTCCATTGGTAGGTGCCAGGAAACACAGTAATATGTATCCACACAACAGAGAAGCTCAAAGTACAAAGCTTGGGTTCTTACATTCGAACCATCTATGTTTCTGTGGAATACCAATAAAACTCAGCAGGAAGAGAGAGTAATAAAAATTCAATTTAAAACAATTTCAAAGTGTACAGAATACCTGGGGATGCTATCTACCAAGTTAAACAAAATAATTACATAAATATAAAAAAAAGTTTTTCCAAAAACATACAAACTTAAGTATTGGGGAAATATTAATTGTCCAAAAGGAAGTTGAGCCAATTTAACAATGACACAACTACCTAAATTAATTAACTTATTCGATGCTATACCAAAACACCAAAGGATTATTTTAGAGACTTAGAAAAAATAACAAATTCATATAAAAATATTATTACCTCATTATTTACCAACCTATATAATGAAAAAAATAAAAGTGGCAATGAAAGAATCTTGGGAGTACCAAATATCAAACTATGCTACACAGTAGCAATTTTCAAGACAATTTGCCACTGGTTAAAAAATAGAATTATCAATCAGTGAAACAAATTAGGTACAAGATTTCTGTGACTCCATCTTCTTGTTCTTGCCTAGGGGCATTTGCTCCTCGTATTGTATGTGAAGAAATCCAGAACATGTGTTCATCTTAAGGAATCCTTTATTTCAGATGACTTTCATCTTTCATGAGATTACTTGATGTAAAGCTGGCACCTGGAGTGGAGAATAGGTGTGGGCTTCAAATCTGGGTCAAAAGAGAAATTTAGGATTGCTAGAGAGGAGGTATGAGCACAGACTGGAAATATTGTTGCTATCAGTATTTGCAATCAAGGTGATTTTTTTGTTTGTATTTAGTTTTCTAGTTCTATGCTAACGTTTGATATCAATGCCTTTTTATTCTCAAGGTCATGCCTGGGAAGACTCTTCTCATAGTTCCCATCATATCAGAATGATTTTGAACATGAATGAGTCCATGAAAAGCTTGTGTCATTACAGAACCAATTTACTGAAGGAGGGAAATCCTCTTGAGACAGAGGTGGGCTCCTACGAAGGTGAAATGTTTTCATCATAGCAATTCATAAAGATTATGGAGGATTTAACATATATGGGTGGCTAAAGTCTACATTGGTGGAAGCTCTATGTACAACAATGATTTCACGAATTTTTTGAAGTGTTGAAGTAAGGCTATCTAGGATATCTATTTTCTTCTTTGAATTTGTGAAGTTTCATTTTGATTTGATAGGAAGGGATTCTTCAGCCTACAAATCAAAACCTCTTGGCATGTGGGTTTTGAAACCTTTTGAAGAAAAACAACAGATTATTTATTGCAATTGTAACTAATTGACATAATTTTTCAGTCTTAGCAGGGAGTAAAAAAAATTCAAAATGGCACCCCCTCCATTTCTCTTATCACAAGCAACTTCATGGTCACTAGGTATCGTGTGCTATGTTTAAAAGGTTCAAGAGATATTATCTAGGTAATTAATCATTTTGTTAATAATGCTAGTACTTTATTAATAAAAAGGTCAGTGACACTCTTGAATACAAAATACCCTTCATGGAACTCACTCACTGCTTATATGCCCTTGGAAGAGTGGATGTTCTGAGTGTGGCAATCAACTTTGATTAGTTATGAATTAATGAGAAAATGAATATTACAATGAGAAATGGGATAACTCCAATCAGGGACTAAGAGAGTAGCATCATGTCACTTTTGGACAAAGAGATTATCTCTATACCCAGACCACCACCAGCCTCTGGCAAACTAGATAAAAGATCTTCTTCCACCCAAACTTGTTTGAATGGAGCATAATGGTCAGGAACTCCTTTTTGATAAGATTGTCTAAGTGGGGTAAATTTTTGGCACAAGTCAGCAATATCCTTCCAAGGAAATGGGACAGGGAATAAGCCTGCATCTCCTACATAATTGGTTATTAATAATCATTTCTTTAAATTGGAAACAGCAGGATAGTTGAGAGGATGTTGAGTTTTTAGATTCAACTAATTATTAGCTATGAGATGTTAGAGAATTCACTTTACCTTGCTGCACCTGTTTCCTAATCTATAAAATGATGGCCTTGGATTAAATGACCTCCAGAATCAAATATAATAGGCTTTGTATTCAACACTGTTCATAGCCTGACCCCTATTTCCAGTCTTCTTATATCTTATGTACTGTGATCCAGTGACATTGACCTCTTTTCTATCCCTTAACAAGGGGTTCTATTGATGAAATACAGGGTATGGGAACCCCCTTGAACTCTGATTGAATCTTCCCATTTGATGAGGCATTTGTCTGAGGCCATAAGCCTTTCATTGTGGCTCTGCCCAAATCTTTGCTACTAGTTTAGCCCTCCTTTGTCCAGCAACTTCCCACCCTTAATCACTCATTATTGGAGTCTGACCTCATTGACTCCTCCTGAAGACCCTCCCCAAACTCATTACTAGAATCTGACCCCATCTGGCTCCTCCTGAAGACCCTCCCCAAACTCCTCCTCTAGACCAACCCTAGATTCCTCCCACAACCTTTCTGTATATAGACCCATCTTGGCTCCATGAAAGGAGGAAGGCCAGAGAATGGTCTAGCACAAACTCATTCTGTGTCAGATGATTCTGGCCTGCTTGTCCAGTAAAAGCATCTAATCAATATGAGCATATATTTAATAAACTTTGCTTTTCTTTGGTTGAGAGAAGACTTGAGTCACATTCATTTGTTGGTATTTTGGGGTCCTGAGCACCCCTAACTCTATACCTCAACATTTTATGTTTCCCTTACCTCTTTACTATCTCCTGACTGGTTTGCTCAGTGATAGAATATTAAGGGGAAATCTAGCCTGCCCAATTAAATTCATTGATAATCTGGAATCTTTTCAGATGTGGTTTCCTTTGGCCCCAGGAAGTTGTTTGGATCCAGAGTCCCTGTATCAAACTGTAAGGTCTAAACTGCAGTGATTTTTTTCCTCCTTGTTACATGACCTGCTCACTAACCTCTAATGGCACCCTATCATTTCTAGGATCAATTATATAACCCCATGTTTGTCATTCAAAACCCTTTCTAACTTGGGTTTGCCCTATCTTTTCAGTCTTCTTATACCTTACACTTAACAATATATTGTTCAATCTAGTGGCAATGGTACCTTTGCTGTCTCTTGCACAAGACACTCTATTTGCTGACTTCAGGCATTTTCACTGACTGCCCCCATTCCTGAAATGTTCTCCCTTTTCATCTCTGCCTTCTGGTTTCCCAGGTTTCCTTCAAGTCTCAGCTAAAATCTACTTACTAAAGGAAGGCTTTCTAGATTCCTCTCAATTCCAATGCCTTCTTTCTCTACTATCTCCAATTTATCCTGTATATAGCTTGTTTTTACATAGCATAGTTTGGATGTTGTCTACTCCACTAGACTGAGCTCCCTGAGAACAGGGATTGCCTTTTGCTTTGCTTTGTTTGTCTAGCACTTAATAAAGTGCCTAGCACACAGTAGGTGCTTAGTAAATGTTTGTTGACAGACTTACTGAAATCTTAAGTCTCTTCAAACTCTCAATCAATGTTCCTTTGATCACAGTTCCAAGGAAATAAGGAGCATTACAAATGCAATGCTCCTCCTTTCAAGATGGTTGGGGAGCCTAGTTCCAGAATTCAGGCAGTAATGTTCTGTACTACACTTATGATATAATTTTCAAAGGGTCCTGTGTGGAGAATACATGGCTTTATTTAGACAGCTGACATGAAGTGGGAATTTGGTCTCCTTTATCTTCTTGTATCTGTTGGTGTGAACATCTGGTCCATTATACATTAGTGATCCTTTGAGAAAGGAGAGTGATGATCTCTATGGATGGAGCTTTGTAAATGTTCTTCCTCATGTCTGGAATGTAGCCATGAACTCAATGCAATATTAAAATATTTTGTGTTGTGTATATTTTGTGTTTGTGGATGCATTTTTTAGTTAAAAACTCACTGAGTCACCTTTTTAAATAGTTAATAACGAATATGTGTATACCAATGCTTCATGGATCTCTATTTTCATTATCATGTGTGCTGCTTTAATGGATGCAGATTGCAGGCTGCCTGCATAGTGCATACAACAAGAGATTTGGCATCAAGAGACCTGAATTCAAATCTTTACTCAGGCACTGGCTTGTTTTGCAGTCATGGGGAAATTAATTAGCCTCTTAGAGCTTTGGATTCCACATTTGCAACATGGGGTTTGTCTGGGTGAAAGTGAAAACTTCTCAGAACTTCCTTCTCCCCTCCCCCACCCCTTCACTTCTGCTGTTAATCAGCAGCAAGCCCTTTCAGAAGGCTTTCAGATTTCCTGCCTCTGAGGGTTCCTCCTCCCAGCCAGTGGGGGACAAGGACAGTCTGAGCTCACTCCTCCCCATTGCTTTGGGACCCTTACCCCACCTTTTCCCTTGCTGAAAAATCAGCATCCTTGTTCTTTTTAAGCCAAAGGGGCAGGCTCCTCTGTTTGCCATTGGGGAAGATTTTTGCATCTAGACTTGAGCCTACCTCTCAGCCAATGGGAGAAGGGATAGCAAGAGAAGGGGCTTGATTACATTAGGGTAGAAATTCTTGTTCTGTGTTTTGTAACGTGCCTCTTCCTCATCATCAGTCATAGGGAAGACTGACCTCTTCTTCTGGGAAGAGAATAAATTCCTGTTTCTATCCTAAGAGATCTCCATGTTCTTGATTAAATTTTGGATGAGGTTTTTCATCACAAACAGGTAGATGAAATTTGCAGTACTTTCTTAATAAAAAGCTGTGATCTTGAAACCCTTGAAGTGTTATAAAAATGTAGACTTTATTAGGTCATAGTCAAGAGTTGCTATGGCTGGGAGCCAAGATGGCGGAGTAGAAACAGGAC